>LDDX01000214.1:1358770-1599543 GCA_012184315.1 Arthrobotrys entomopaga | reverse complement strand
TTTAAATTAACTTTAATTTAATTTTATTTTATTTCATAAAAAATATTATTATTTTATTTTTATTTTAAATTATTTTAATAGTAAATGTTGGTATTATTTTAAAATATAAAATATAATTTTTTTTTTTTTAATTTGGGAAGTTTTTTAATTAGGGTAATAATATTTTAGATTTTTCGAATATTTGGTAATAGTTTTTTTAAAAATATTTATTTTGGCTAATACCAGGATATATCTCGTTCTGGGTTGATTTTTCCCGCCCCGATTTTAAACGCTATGTAATATAAAAACAGGCTTGTACTGAAATTGTTTATATGCAAGCTCTGGTTGGTTTATCATCATTTTTTTAATAGTTTCATAGTTTTAGTGTATTTTAAGAGGTGTTTTTCAATTTTTGCTGGTGTATACTACTCAAACGTGCACATCTAAACTACTCAAATACAAGCTTTGATCAGACGCCATCAATTTATATATACCAACCCATTTATGCCAGTAAAACAATGATTTCGATACAGATTACTTATATTGTAGTACATAAAATAGACTATTATTTTGTAATATATTTTGACTTTATACTAGTACGTATTCAGAAAACAAACAACAATTTCGAGTACTAAATCTATATAGACGTTCATCCAACCATTAGGGATCTAGCATCCCCGCGCGTTACTTTAATACCGAGAGCTCACTAAACCGACATCTTATACTGAATAATAAGGTTTATTAAATAGTTCTACTTATAAGTTGGTCACAAATAAGGGGTAATAATAGTTTATAGAAAATGCCTCTGATGGATGAGGAACGCAAGAAGAATCGGAAAATGCTAGAGAAAAGAGGAAAAAAGACAACTCTTACTGCGCAGCTTTGTCTTGAGCCACGCTACAATCGACGTTCGTTAGCGGAAGGGCGAGACAATCTTTGACTTTGCTGCCAGTCACATCCCTAAGAATATCAGCCGTGTTGCTCTTGAGGGTCGCCACACCAGTGGTGTCATTTGCGATGAAGATCTTTGGCAGTATGGTATCGATCTCGTAGAGGCACATAACGGGGATATAGAAATTGCCTTCCATATCGTTGGGCATTATATATGGCACATCAGCCTGAGTGGCGTTGGAGTCCACGACCGGGGCCATAACAATAAGCGTGGCTGTTCGGGGCATCTCGTCAATGTAGTGGAGTCGCAGGCGCGAGACACCGTACTTGATCAGGGTATCATTATAGGCATTGTAGTAGCGGCCGAGGGAGTCGCCAATAACATATCCATCCGAGCCAGCCTCGTCCGTCAGAAAGTATCCATCCCATTTGGTCGAGTTGGAAACGTTTGCACCGGCGGGAAGCGCCTTGTTTGGCCGCACGTACGTGTTACCATTGGGCGCGTAGTGCAAACGGAGATCCTGACCGCGCACAAATAACTTAGTGACGGCACCGTTAACAAAGGTTGCATTGCTGATATCATCGGTGGGCTCTGAGTCGGCACGGGCCTCGATAAGTGGTGTCCGAGCGGGGGCGGGTAAGGCGAGTAAGTCACGCTTGGAGATATCAAAGCATTTTTCAAAAGCAGTGAATTCCTGGGTGGCAAGAACCTTCTCGAAAATGTCAAACACATTCACCGAAACCTCGTTTGTAAACCCGAGCGAGACGTCGATTCCAGCACATTTGCTACCACCAACACCCTGCACACCTTTTTGAAGGTCGAACTTGGCGCCTACACCAGCCGAGATAACAAAACCAGGCTTATCAATGATCTCGGCTGACTTGTCGAACTTGCCCTTGAGAATATTAATACCGACACCAACACCAAACTGGAGGAAAAAGGTAGTGCTGGCCTCGATATCAACCTCGATCTCAAAGATGGGTGTGACCGTGGGCTTGAACCCTGAGGCTTTGGTGTTCCCCTTATTGACAAGATCCAACGAGGCATTGATATCGTTCCAAGCGGCATTCGCACCAACAAGGAGTTTGCCATTGATGTCAAGCTCCATATCGACGCCGGCGCTCACATCGAGCCTCGGTCCAATCTCCAAGATACCGTCGATATCAAATGGATTCAGGGTAAAGGAACCAATCTTCTTCTCAAATGTCCGCTGGAGGTTAACATTTGCGACGATGCCAAGAGATAAGCCGGCACCCATACTGCCGGTGAGCGAAATAAAGGCGGTCTGTAGGTCAAGTTTTAGTATGACGAACACTAACTGTCCATTCAGCTTCAAGTCACCCTCAACACCACATTCCACACAGAAAATATCAAGACTACCAGAGATCTCGGTCTCATTGAAACCTTTGCTTGTCTTTGCGTTCCCGACATCAGCTGGCTTGTCGAATTGACCGGAGAAGAGGGTGTAGCCTTTCTTATTGTCAAACGGGGTCGTGACAATGTTTCCGAGCGTTGTAGAATCGAAGGTGATGCTCCGGTCGATAGAACCTCTGACGGTAGTGGCATCTATAATGGCTTGCCCGACCTTCTCTGCTGTATCAATAATAGCTTTCCCCACGTCTTTTGCAGCGTCAACTATTGCATCGCCAACTTTCTGAAGCGCAGATTTGACCTTCGAGGCGGCCTTTTTAGCATGTTAGCACAGCGAATATGGTTTCGAAGAATCTTCAAACGTACTTTTCTCAGTCTAGAACAGCATTTCCTTTTTCGTAACAAACTCTGTAACGCCTGAGCTCTAAGGTTGTCCCTGACAAGATCGGGTAGCTCGCTCTGCCCGTAGAAATCTTCAATCGTGAAGTTATACGCGGCAAGAACTTGGTCATTTAGACTCTGGGGGTCAATCCTGCCGATTGCCAGATCTAGCATTTTGTCAAAAGCGGTATCACCGCTAATGTCATCAACAGGTTGCGTTTGAATCTGAGTGAATTCGCCATCGGGATCGCCACCATCGTTGACTTGAGCTAACAGGCCGCCGGCTCGAGTGTTGCTCGCAGCCAAGTTGGCGAACTGCATCTCAATCGGTTTTGCCTCGCCAAAGGCCTGGCTGAAGGAAATGTCCTTGGTCCTGCACTTGATGACCATGGACTTATCATCGCGTTGCTCGTCAATGGCACGAATAAAGTGCCTTTCCATAGTCGAGTTGTAGTTTTTGCAGGACGGGTCGGAGGAAATGATGACATAATCGCCCCATTTCTGACGGGTTGTGTTGTGCCAGTTGGCCCAGGCGTAGTTGTAAGCATCCCAGTGGTTGAACTGCATTTTGATCCATCCCTCCTGCTGGTTGCACCAAACCTTGTTGAAGTATTTCGAGTTGATAGGTTGCAAATTGGGATAGTCGGTCTCGTTTGCCTTGATCCAGGTCAGAGGTACGTCGTCTCCGGGCTCTATCAATAGCTGTCAGCAAAACGGTAAACCTTAATTTCTGACCCTGGAATGTTCCAGGTCACTCACTAGAGCCGAGTGGCACATCTTCGCTAGTGTAAAGCATTCGGCAAGACTTTTTCATCTCCAGGTGCCCGAAATCGGTTGCATTAAGGTTCCAGTCCCTTCCCAGTGTCAGCTTGGTTGGGAAAGGGCTGACGGCCGTGGCGCTAAGCGTGGGCGTCGCAGCCGAAACAGCTGAAACGCAAGCCAGTATCGGCAGCCAACCCAAGGCCGGCGACAGCAAGGAAATCTTCATTTTCACAAGTATCGAATAATAATAAGGAAAAAGGATTGAATAGAAGGAAGAATTAAATAGGAGAAAGAATTGAATGAGAAAGAATTGAATGAGAAAGAATTGAGGCCGATGCCGACAACTTCAAAATATCATCATACAATTTCTCTCGTATTATATACCCGCCTGTTGATGCCTTATCCACATTGCTGCCCGGCTGCCAAGAGTCATTAATTTGTGACAAGAACTGTCGACAGTTGCCAAGCGTTGGGCTGAACAGCGAGCTGAAGATTGGGAACCATCAGCTCGCTGGGTCACAGCCTTCCAAAATGCGAAAAAAGGTTACATGGAACTGTCAACCCTTGCCAGACCCTGAAAGGCTTCCCTCGCTGACACCAATTTATCTGGCCCAGCGCTTCCAAAATAATAAAAACAATCACTCTCAACGCGATAACCTGACTCAAGGACCTGGAGTTTGTTCATCACACCACAAGTGTACACCAACCTATTTTTTTGAGAGCCTGTTATATCTATATATATGTAGAAAATCAGTACAGTAGGCTCTCGGTATCAAAAGTAATACACAAAATTACTAGGTCTCTAAGTGATTGAACGACGTGTATACTGATACTTAAAATTGTTGCTTGGTTTTCAAGTACATGGCTATCAAAACAGACAAGATTATAGGTATCGGACCCTGACTAACAATATAGTAGAGAACCTTGCAAGTTTGCATGGATGACGTAGGAAATAAGAAAAGAATCTTACAGGAAAATAACATGGTAGAGACCCTTAACGTCAGCCGAATTCTGCCTTGTACTTGCAACTTTATCCGTCCGAAGCAGGGCTTGTAGGTCTTCTCGCTCTCAATACCATTCGGATAATACTTCCGAGTATATGACTTCTGCTTTTTTAATTGCTCACTCTGCTTCTTCTACACAAGCTGAGGTGTTAACTAGGTCTGTTTCAAGGCCTAATTTACATAAGAAGTATGCGTTACAAGGTTTGAGTTGAATATCACTACAAATTTTGCTAGAAGTGGAACCAAGATCCCCACTTATAGAAGCTTCTTGGCACGAAAACCAAAAGATTTGGATAGAAAAAAAAGCAAACCCATATGGCGGTAAGCCGCTCCCACTAAAAAAGAAGCTCTAGCCTTTAAGATTTTGTGGATATACCCTTATATTACAAGGAAGGAAGTGCCACACCTGGAGCCTTAAAGAATTGCAGAGATTGCTCGGCCATGGTTCACGTGTTTAGATTCATGCAATCTGATTATTTAAATCCATCACAAGAAGTTTCGTTACCTTCTGACAAATTCGCAAAACGTACTAGCCAGAAATGGTTATATAGACGCCGAAGCTTCAAAACCCAAGCAGGAGCCGCTTCACGAGTAATAATTTGGTTCTTTTAAGATTAATAATTTTTGTTGATTTCACTAATAAACTGTTGATACAGGTGTATTTTTGGATACCTCCTAAATGGAAAAAACCATATTGCAATGATAATCGCTAAAGCCGTAGATATATTCCCGTTCGCTTTGGAGTCAAGAGCTCCAGTGGACTTCGTGCAAGTCAATCCGATATTTGAAAATGGATTCTGACTTTGCGCCTGATATGTATTACCTTCATCTTCAACTTCTCTCTGTGAAATAAGTTCAAGCTTGCCCTCCATAAGCTTTCCGAGTCCGCAAACGCGGATAGAGGTTGTAGCTTCGAACGGCCTGTTGTTACAGGAGTCAACTGTGCCATTCACATGGTAACACATAGGAGAGAAACGGATCCAAGCGCTCGATCCTTGAGGGACGCAGAAGTTGGGAGCTCGACCGGTGTATTCCTGAAAGCTATAGCTCAAGCTACCACAAACGTGGAAGCTAGGCTCAACTGAGCTGTCTCCATCTTTTTTGTCGTAGTTCTTCGAAGCCGCCTTTTGAACGACGTTAAAGAAGTTCTCCAACTCCTTCGAGTCATCTGAAGTAGGTGTTATGTTATAGGTTGCGTATAGCGATAGTGCAGTTATTGCCGATAGTTGGCAATACCCCTTGTCGCAAGATCCGGAATCTTGCAGAGAGGAGTTGATGCACGTGATAAATTCGGAAACTTGATAGATCGGAGAATTTGGGTACCCCGCTTTCCAATACTGGGAGGAAGTGAACCCGGTGCAGTCGGGTTTCACGAATGGGATGAGCAAGGGAAATAAGATCGTAAAAATTTGCATCTTAGGTATCTATAGCATCATTTTACGGATTCAGATGGCGATGAGTGGCGTTATAACTTTTAGAATAGTGCACTGTGCACGTAAGTGGTGTATTTGATTTATGGCGTTGTGGGGTATAGAGCAAACACAATTCTCAGATTCACCCACAAAGCAGCCCGGCTGTATTTATATACATGAAGCTATAGATATTCTTCATCATACGAGGTTTTTATAAAGTTACGTCAATGTTTAGAATCAACATCAATATATATATTTTGGCCACATTTGTGTTAAATTTTCGGATAAACGTACCGAATTGTAGAGCTCTCCTAGGAAAAGAAAAAATAACACGCACAACACCACTGTGACTCCAAAAACGCGGCTTTCCAATAAAAATACTATTGGTAACCATCGCCCTTTGCAAAACAAGGCCCTTATTAGGTGGTTCCCAATATAGGAGTGACGCCTTGATCCTCGTAAATAGGTATATAACATCTAACTCCTGTTCAAACTATTGAGGATTTCGAGCAGCCACTAAACCCAATCACTCAACAGAAGATTCCATTTCACTCTCTTATAATATATACTTTTTTATTTTCAATATCCATAAGAAGATCTCCTCTTATCTCTTTCATTAATTTTTCAATATGAGTCTGCCAGCTGCTAACTTGATTTACGGCCAACATACGGCTAGTGTGGAAGAAGAAACAACGATTCCAAATTACACAGAGAAATCGAAGCATTCCACGAGAGTTTACAGAGAACCGGAGACGCATATCCTCTGATTCGACATGCAATGCTTCCCCTGTCTCGCAAACCAGATGCCGTCTTGGTCCCGCAAAAGATACTTCCCAAAAAACAAGATTGGCAACAAAATTCGTCGCAAAGACGAGTAGGAACTTCGATTTCACTTCTTTGGAAGACGAAGAAAATTCTCCTTATCCACCAGTATCGGACATGAGCGAAGACGACAAATGTCCGTCGTTGGAAGACCAGATATCTACATATCTAGAACCGACCAGGTCTTATTCGGTTTCACTTACAAGCCGGTCAAAGCGTCATTACAAAGTGTCTATCTCACTTGCTCGCTTCCTAAGCGAATCCGAGATACCTATTCATGCCATTTTCGAATCGCTGATATATCACAACCTCGATATCCCATCCAACGACAGGGACACTACCAGCTCCCACGTTTTCACCTTTATAAATTCAAAACTAGAGTTTATGCATCACGGCAGCTGGGCTCTAACTCCGATACCACCATATGATGAAACCTGCTGTGGTATATGACCTACCATCGGGTGTCCTGGTTTGAGGAGTGGAATTGAAGAATATCTGATATCGATATATCTGGAAAGTTTCAGGGAGGTTTGGTCAACATTTTTGTTTCTTTTTCTTTTTCTTTTCCTTTTATTAGCTACTTGCTATTAGTTGCCATTTTACAGGCTCAATGTAATAATAATGCTTCCGGATACAGAGAATTCAATCTTACTAGTTAAACAAAATGACGGTCTGATTATAAGACTGAATTCATGAATAAATTTTTGATGTTGTGCACTTCAACTTGAATGATTTCATGTGTTGTGTTGCTTTGGGTTAACCAGCACCCTGCACACCAGATTTGTCTCGTGTACCCACCGGATACGTGTAGATATCGATCCGTCTAGTTGACATCACTAAGAGGCAGAGCAAGATGGCTTGTGGGATAATCTAAAACTATTATTCGAGGCTATGCATAATTATGGTTTAAGGTAAGTAACCCTGCAAGCCCGCCTCCGCACACAACTTTTCGAGTATAATGAAGCTAATATGTGTAGGTATACGTACCCTGCAGCTAGCAGTTCTGTGTGTGTCATGAACGAACCCAGTCCCATCCGGATCTCACACGTATACATACGCAAGGGCAGTTTAGTGGCATCTGATAGGTTGAGATGGAGAAAACCCGAAAACCAAATTGAACTGAGCACCCTTTTCTCACGAACTTCTCAATTCTACAAATCAGAACGCACCGATTTGCACAGTACTTTGTATGCCTGTGCCTCGAGACCAATCGCGGCGGCGTTGCGTTGCACTAGCCGTTCCGGACATTCCAGACAAATCCCGCCCCCTGCAACCACGTGCGTTGTACAGAAAAAGAGAAAAGAGAAAAGAGAAAAGAGAGAACAATAGCTACAAGGGGTAGGGGCAGGATATCCGCATGCATGCAGTTCTACCGATAACTGCGCATGTCGTAGCCTCGAATCCAGGTGCTCGAGGCAAAGCGCATCTCGATGCGAGCCGCCCATGCATGCTCACCACTCAAGCCGTCTATAGTGCATTGCTATTCAGAGTAGCACCATCTGAGAAAAAAATTTACCAGAATAACTACTCAAGTACTCAAGTAGTTAAGTCTTCAATATATATTCAATATAAATAACCCATATCTTGGTGATAGAATAATTTATTTATGCAATTTTATATACAGAGATATCTCAAGACCAAATTCAAAATTTATTTTATCCACTTTCTTATTACCAATACTAATCCGACAATGGCAGCTATCTCAAGCAATACCGCTTCCTCCTCAGAACAACCCTCCTATCTAATCGTAGGAGCTGGCACGTTCGGCGCATCAGCGGCTCTCCATTTGATCAAGTCTTACCCATCCGCGAAGGTCACAATCATTGACCAGACTCAATTTCCTTGTGCCGCAGCTGCTGGTCATGACTTGAACAAGATCATCCGAGCGGAGTACGAAGATGCGTTCTATATGAAGCTCGCAATGGAGGCCCAGGAAATGTGGAGGCAAGACCCAATTTTCAAACCATACTATCATGAAACCGGTATCATTTTCGCTGGTATCGAGGGCCCCGGACAGGCCGTCATTGACAACTACAAGAAAGTAGCTGGCTATTCTCCCGCAGTGTTGATCAGCCCCCAAGAAGCTAAATCTCGCTTTGGTGGGATATTCAGGGAAGCGGATTGGGAAGGAGTTACCCATTGCACTTGGAATCCTGCAGCAGGTTGGGGTGAAGCCGAGAATGCTTTGAATAATGTCATTCAAACGGCAGTAGATCTTGGGGTAGAGTACCAAATTGCTACCGCAGCAAAACTACTCTTTACATCCAGTGGTCGCTGTTCCGGCGTTTTGTCCACTGATGGTAAAACTCTGACCGCGGACCGAGTGATCGTCTGCACTGGTGCTTATACCGCCAAACTTTTCGCTGAAAGTGCTCCTGAAAGCCCAGAATTGCAAGTTGACGGGAGAATAGTTGCAGCGGCAGCTATCATGGGAGCGTTCAAAGTTCCCAAGGACCAAATGGAGAAATATCAGACCGCCCCAATTATTGTACAACCAATGAACAAACGGCCGGGTAAGAAGTCCCCCCGATCACTGAGCTCTCCTATCTCTGACTGTGAAGCGTCTTTTAGGCGAGAGTATCCCACCTGGTGCATTAAACCTGGTCAAGTGCACGCATGAGTTGAGCTTCACCAATAAGCAACTTCACCAAGCATCACAGCAAGTCATCTCGATCCCGCCAGAGGCTGTATCCCAGCAAACTTGGAGTCAAGATGTACCCGGGCAACTGAAAGATGAGGTTAAGGATGTGCGGATCAGCATATACGGTGATTGGGTTGAACGCCTAGAGCCAGAATACTATCGGATGTGCTGGTGAGTTGCCTTTCAATTGATAAATTTACCTATCGCCCTGTTTAATTATTGGTCTTCTTTAGGGATGCCGTGACACCAAATCAAGATTTCATCATCAGTTCTCATCCATTTTCAGAGAATCTTTTTGTTTGCGGAGGTGGCTCATTTCACGGTTGGAAGTTCCTCCCAAATATCGGTTCGTATATCGTTAAAATGTTAGATGGGAGCCTGGATAAAGTGGCTTTGCGGAAGTGGGCATGGAACCGCAGTCACGATGGCGCGGCCTGCGCAAATTATATCCCTTCCAGAGATCTCAAAGATATCGAGGGATCCCAGGTAGTATAAATTTCTCATGTCGACAGATTTCATACGGACCTTGTGTTACGCGAGTCCTATAGTTTTTTGTAAAATAAATTACATTTCCGGGCACACATATCGTAACTTCAAAGAAAGAGAACGATAATGTTACAAATTCTAATCTGTTCATTGTGTGATGCGCGTTAAGACACGTTAGCTTTATTCAAGTTGTTCGTTCGTCAACATTGTCATCCTTTAGCAGAGTAGAACAGTAGCATTTTATATACACGTAATTCCAACTATTAGAATAATTTGGATCCCACAAATTTCAATTGATCATTAGTTCACTCTACACGTAGATACCTTATAGAAATAAACCAATACAATATCACTCAGATCCCAGAGATGACTGGTATAGAAATACTCGATTGCTCTTCTGTTTGAGGATCATCAAGTTTGTTACACCAATGGGTCCTGGAGTAGCTGTCATCAATGCAATGCATGCATGCGCCCACGCGGGCGGGGAAAAAGTCGGCCGAGAACCCTCCAAGCTGGGGTAGTCATCCGTTTATTTAATGTATATCGGGAGAGACTCATCACCGTGATGTCTTCAACCGTTTTGGGTTTGATATACGTATACGCGACATGCTTGAAATTGAGACGATTTCTTGGATTCCGACAATCAACATTATATTATTCACGTGCATCATGTTACTTGATTCATGCTGATCAATATTTACAAATATTGTCCTTTAAAAATATCAAAATAAAATGACTAAAATAAAGGCACGAAAAAGGGTATTGTTTGGAAGAATGCTTGGGGAATCGAGGGAATTAATGGTTGTGTGACAGAGACCCACATTTTGTTGTTCGCCATGTGTTGGAGGAATGTCGCAATATTCGACTCGATTCACCAGCTTGAAAACAACAATTGGACACGGAATCACGCACGGGGCCAAGCAAAGAAGCAAGGCTGCAACAAGGCCTCCCTCGAAATCAGACAAATCGAACATACGCCACCCCAGATTCAAACCAGGGACGGAAACGCGCCCCCATATACTGTTCATTCCTGTTCGTCAGGATGCCCTGCAAAGCTCACTTCTACCCAAACGGACGTTTCGAGCTCTGGGTGAACCACCCAAACGACCAAATCTACTTTCGCCTGTGGGAGCGCTTCATCCAGGACCAGCACACGTTCGCAGGGCGCAAACGGAAGTGGGTGTCCTCTTACTTTGGCTATAAAGTTCGGCTTCAGGACCGTCCGGAGGATCGGCCAGCCCATAATAGAGGTCACCAACCGAAGCGCCTGCGTGTCACCGGCACAAGTGACCAGTCCGATAGCCCCAGCGGATCTGGATCTGGATCCGGGTCAACGAGTTAGACTTATTATGCTCTGTGGTCATCGGTCCTAAGTGTATCCGTACCGGTGAGGGGGGATCCCACATCATCGCGTATTTCCAAGTCCAAACCGATGTGGGGGCATTCGATAGACATTCCTTCTTGGACTCTTTAATCGTACGATCGATCGCGGTTTGTGATTCGGCTTTGGTGGAGAGCCCCCACGAGTTGTCCTGGAATTGATAGTTACTCCAAGTCTATCGATTTTACCTACCGAAAAGGGTATATCTCCATCTTGAACGATATCAAGCGTAAGCCAGGCCAGGATAGCTCGCATATCTTCCATGATGGATCGTCTTTCGTCCAACCAATTAGGACCCTCTTGCGAAGTCGTTGACGATTATTGGATATAACACGTGAACGAAGAATGACAGAAGTCGAGAAGACCGTGGTGGCCTATAATAATGGCAATTATACACACAAATGACGGACTTGCGCTGAAACGACTTAAGTTGGGTTTGGACAATTTCGACGACCGAGATGGAAAAAGATGTAATTAGATGTGTGGGACATTATCAAACAACTCGGAATGGACCTGCTTGGTATCTTTTTTAACTGGGTGTACATATCTTAAAACAAATATTAATAGTTTATACATGTAAGTTTTCTATATCGAGAGCTTCGTTCGGTTGTTTACCATAACCACCAGCCCGTTCAGGAGGAAACCTGACCTCGACCTTTTCTCAAATTCTAGCCCAGTCGGTGATTCGAATTGGGAAACTGGTGACGGGAGTCAAGCAACACGTCATTTGTGTATCGTCTCGACAGGTTCTATGGAGCGCGAAAATGTCAAAAAAAAAAAACAATCATGGGTACATACAGTGCTGGAACAATATATCGAGGTTTAATCCTCATATCTCGGAGATATTCTAATTGCATATATGACCAAAGATGTTAATGGACGACATTGGTCGGCATGCTGGATAACCAACCCCAGCTAATTAAAGCGCGGCTTTCGACCGAATCGATCACTGAAATGCCAACAAAACATCGGAACAATCATCCGATCATGATATGATCATACGATACAGAAAAAAACAATCCACATACTCCCCGAGCTCACATACTTTGCACCAAGAGCGAGACCGGTGCAAGAGATTGAACCTAGGAACTAGTCTGCCTTCTCAGACACTTCATGGAAGAACTAAGCGATCAAGCAACTGCCAGAGTGAGTGAAGGCGCTGGAGATCTCATGACCTGACAAGACAAGAGACTTGCACGACTCGACCACCCTAGCACCGGAACTCGTCTACCCCCGCCATTTGTAAGATTAACCCCTGTCGGAGCCTTTTCGTACCAATGACATACAAGTGCAGCCGTGCTGGCAAGAGGACAACTTCAACTGAATTTTGGTCTGAAGTTTCGGAAATTTTTGGCACTCGCGTAAATGCATGTCAAAAGGTTTGGCTCAGCCCCACCCCTGCAGGCCTGCTGCTGCTAAACGAGTTACAAGATGTTTCTTGCAACAACAAATTCGGCCACGAAAACACCACGAGGATTTTCTCGACACATTCTGGACGTTGCCAGGAAGAACTCTCGAACCTTCGATATGACTTTATTCCTTTGGCGAGATATCCCATCCCCCCCCCCCCCCCCCCCCTGGTATATAATTAATTTTCATGTAAGTTTCAAACACCTTTTCATTTTTCTCTCTTGACAGGCTTAACAACGTTTTTGGGTATTGGCTTAAGTCGAGCGCTGGTTAGGTTCGAGTACATGCGTGAAAGCCCGGAAACCCAGAATATGAACCTATCCATCTACTTGGGTATGATTGTGCCAAATAAAACAGCTCAACATTTATATTTATAACCATAACAAACAAATTTACACCTGCTCTAAGAGATTCAGCGATCACTTGGCATGAATCTTTCCTCTCTTGTTCTCCAAGCAAGCACCAAGATGCAGCTGGCAACTCGCCAAGATCAAGAAGGATTTATGTTATGAAGCAACCAAGGAAGCAAGTGTTTTTGATGAGGATCTCTAGAACTTCAACCTTGTGGAGGGCCACATTTATCCGAGTTTTCTGCCAGATTCGACTATTCCTCCTCGAATAACCGACCCCTAAGCTACCCCGCTCATCTTTTCGTCCTGTCACGTCACGGTGCGTACCCTTGATGCTGGACGATTGTGGGGTGAACACGACCAAAATGTCTTGTTGGGGTTTATAATCAATCCAGGACCTGCCGCTTCCGAGAGGCTCTGTCTTGGTCAATCAGATAAAATAAACTCGTTGTTAGGGGAGGATATCGTGGCAGGACTAGGGAACCTTGTTGTGAGATCTAGGCGTTCGGTCATCTACAAGTCAACTAACAGCTCATGCATGGCGTGCATTCGAATGTCTTACATCTCTCGCACTACGGCCACGTGCCCCTTTGGAGCTCTATAGACCTTCTTAGACCAAAAAAATAAAGAAAACTAATGAACACGATGAGGACCACCGTTGGCAACATTTATCGCTACTTTCAACCACACATTGGGGTGTACGATGGTATGCAAGATAAACCTCTCGTATTAACAATTGTACAACTCCTGACGTGCATTAGTATTAAATTATTTCCCGGTTTCAGCTGCCGTGCTACTATTCTGTCCCGGTTTCCACGTTTTCGTACATTTCGTATCCTGTTTCTAGGGTGGATGCTCCGCCGGTGCACACCAAGATTGATACATACAGCGGTCCTTGGTTGTGAGATCTTATCTCATGTCCAGCTTCAATGCAAGAGTCGTGAGTTTATATTCCTACTTTCCTAGTTTGTATTCTGATGTGTGGACATCATGTCATAGTTAGCGCTATAGCTATTGCCTGCCAGACGATACGATGAATACGGATTCGATCACGAGCGACCTCATTAACTAGAGTAGTTTCCATTAGAGAAGCTCAAGCTATCGGTAGATCTCCACCACGACAAACCGGGTAACTCTTTTTGATTTAAAACCCGGAATTCGATGCCTTGCATATGCACGCTGCAGTCACCTTGCATTAATGAGTTATCGTGAAATTCATGTGCTTTGACAATTTTGCAAGATGTCATGATATCGCTCCCGAGTAGAAGCCAGAGACTGCAGCAGCAATCCTACAACGTTGATCACATTTATCTACAAATCTAGAATACATATTGAGATCTATAATTCCAAGACTGCCCCCCCATGATTAAATACTCATTGAAACCACGAGGCCCCCCTAGCCTCATCAGTCACTATTGACCTCCCCCTCGCTCGTTTCTAGCTTTCCTCCGAAACGAGCGTCATAGAAATCACAAAAAGAGATTTTAGACTTTCCCAGGCTCTTCCGCCTCACCGAAAGGATAGACCTGCCTGATCAAGCCGACTTTGTACCAATGCGGATTAACCAGCGGAGACGACAATGCAAGGCCTCAACACAAAACCCACTTGGCGCAGCAGCCGGACTTTTTTTTGACCTACCTCGTTTCGCATTAATGCCACCCTTTCGTGCGACTGTGACCGGCCACTTATGCAGCACTGAAAGAGAAACCACCACCACGCTTTCTTTCACAGATTTTTAGTTGGAAATGAAAATTTCTGGGCATTTACGCGAAATCGTATATAATATTATTTATCCCCATTCGTTTTTCTTTTATTCCGGGGTATACGGGTAGTCCTTTTTAATTCATTTACCTTTTTTTCTTTTTTACTTGTTTCGTTTATTACCCTTGAACAGTACGTATTATTCTGTTGGGATGTTGATTAATTGCCAAATGGAAGGATAATAATATCTTGGGATTGAGATCATAATCTACGTAATCTGGAATTAATTGTAACTGGGCAGGTATATCTCCAGCGATCGGGATACTTAAAGAGATCGGGCTGGTTCCCCGGATTTCTTTTCAAGTTTCTCGGTTTCTCTTCTTGTTTTTTTCTCTAGCAGGAATAATCCCCCCCTTCCTCCGACTCTTCTTCTACCGGCAGGCCTTTCTCTATCCTATCAATTGGCCTTTGCATCCTTCTTTTTTCTTTATTCTCTCTGTTATTTTATATATGATAGGAGGAAATAACCATAACCAATCATCATGCGTTATACATTCCCCGTCATCTCTCCGTCATTGCTCCTGGCGACTTTGACACTCCTAATATCCTTCAGCTCTTTGATCCACGCCATACCGTCACCTAGAGACCAAACAACAACAGGGAAGACACCATCCAAACGAAGCCTAGAGGCTAGGGGTATACTCGACTCCATTAAAAACTTTCTCGGAATCCAAGCTATTAAAGGATATGGACCTTTCCAGGTTACCAGTCCCGCGTATCCTATGACGGTACGTCAGGGCGGAAATATGGGTGACGGGGAAGCCGCATGGGTGAACGGACGGATGAAGGTGGCCAACGTCGCCCTGACCGAGTTTTTGGGTAGAGTTGGCATGAAGGATTTTGATCATCAGGCGTTTATGAGGAGTTATACGCCGACGGTGGGGATGGCCTTTTCAGGGGGTGGATTTCGAGCCATGCTTTCGGGTGCCGGTATCATATCCGGGTTTGATGCGAGGAATCCGAGGGCGATGGGACCCGGCGGCCTCGGTGGGTTGTTACAGGGTACCACTTATCTGTCGGGCTTGAGCGGCGGTGGATGGCTTGTCGGTTCGATGGCGGTGAATAATTTCCCGTCGGTTGGGGATATACAAAAGTCCGCGAGGTTGTGGAAGTTGAAGCATTCGATTTTGAGTCCGTTTGGGAAGGGTCTTAATTATATCCCAGGCATATTGACCGAGGTGAAAGAAAAGAGTGATGCCGGGTTTGATATCACCATGACGGATATTTGGTAAGCATAATATCATCACCAATTAACAAATTAATCAAAAAGATGTATTACTAATTTCGAATGCAGGAGTCTCATGTTATCACGAGTCTTCATCGATCAACCGGATGGAGGTCCAAAGATGACCCTCTCAAACATTGCCGACCTCTCAGCTTTTCGAAACTTTCAAATGCCCTTTCCAATGTGGATTGCCGTCGGTCGAAGCCACGAAAGCAAAGACATACCCAGAAATGCAACAGTCTTTGAAGTCAACCCGCTCGAGTTTGGATCACACGACCCTTCCATAAACGCCTTTTCTCAAACAAAGATGCTCGGGTCCGATTACAGCGAAGGCAAGCCAGAAATCGGGGGTAAATTCATCAACGGTTTTGATAACGCCGCCTTTGTAATGGGAACCTCGTCATCCATCTTCAACCAAATTCTATTAGATCTGAAACGCAACAATGCCAACGTCCTTGGTGGCGGTATAATCCAAAATTTGGTCATGGGTGCTCTCGAATTTCTCTCCAAGATGGAGGTTGACATTGCAGATTGGGCGCCAAACCCGTTTTATAAGTTGAAACTAGCTGCTGCAAACGCCGATATATCTGCCACAGTCACCAAAAATCTAACCCTCGTCGATGGTAGCATGGATTTGGAAAACATCCCGCTCAACCCCCTCCTCTGTCCGCATAGAGGCGTCGACGTTATCTTCGCGGCCGACAACAGCGCGGATACCGTCCGTTCCACCGACGGTACTCCGTCTAGTTGGCCTAACGGAACTTCGCTAATAGCGACATACGAACGCTTTGCCAATAAATTCATGGCCGATGGTGCCACGTTCCCAGAGATCCCAGACGCCAACACTTTCATCAATAAGGGACTCAACAGCAGACCCACATTTTTTGGATGCGATGCCAAAAAATTCAACGGACATCCCAGTCCTCTGCTAGTGTATATCCCCAACGCGCCGTACAACGTCTTCTCCAACGTGTCAACCTTCAGATTATCGTATGAAGATACTCAGAGGGACATGTTGATAGATAACGGGTTCATGGTTGCTACCCAAGGTAACGGTATGCTCGATCCCGAATGGCCTGCTTGCGTGGGATGTGCCGTGATCCACAGGGAGGTGGAGAGGAAAGGCATGCCGGTGACGAAACAATGCCAACAATGCTTTCAAAGATACTGCTGGGATGGCACAAGGGATACTACCAAGCCACGGGATTATGAACCCGAGCTCAAGTTGAAGCCTGGTATGGTGGTTCCGTTCAAAGGTACCACCGTCGAGATGACCGAGATGTCATCAAACAATCGGACATTTTCGTTCTCGAAGGATTATCGGAGAACGAGTTCGAAGTCCACTTCGAAGTATACTTTGAGGTCGACCTGGAGTGCGAAATCGGAGACGAAGCAGCCGGAGTCCGAGGTTATGCCGGTGCGGATGTATGCATCCCCGCATATCGAAGATTCCAATGACTACTCGCGATATAAAGATTACGCCAGTTGAGGCACCCGAGGTTCGCCCCATAAAAACAACTTTTTTTAACGAGCCTTTGAAGTCGAGAGAAGTTTGTTGTGAGAGTATATATTTTTTGATATCCTGTATATTTTTTTTCTTTTTGTTGTGTTCTTGAGCCCTGATACCCATTGCGCTTACTAATGACTGCCGACGAATTTCCTTTATTTTTGACCGATTACCAAGCGTCAGCCCTGAATTAATAGTTGTAAATAAAATATTAATTATATGCATATCAATCTCATAGTCTGTCGAGTTTGTATCACAATATAAAATATCATATCGCCGATAATAAGCTGAGCATCGTGCCGCCTAGCAAATACCATAGAAACCCTTTGTTCGGAACGGACGCGGTTTTTCTTCCGACTCCAGTAGATGTCGTAGTAATAGCAGTAGCATAAGTCCAATAGGCGCTCGCCGCGGTTTCGGTTCCTAGCACATTCGGTGCTGTGGTCATGGGTACCTTTGCATCCGCATTCGTTTTCGACCATTGCGTCACAAAAGGGTAAAACCCGGTCGTTATAGGGCTGGCGTTACAATAGGAGCTGGAAGCAGCTGACATGTAACTCGCCGGGAACCAGTGGTAGCCTTCAATTCCTCCATGCTGGTGAAAACATTCGTTACATCCAAATATCGTGTCAAAGTAAGGGTATATCCTGCAAAAACACTCCTGCTGGACCTCCCACGCATCTTCATAAGGTTGCAAACCGGCGAATGTACCGTTGGTGTTTTGAAAGTAGCAATTCGCATTTATCGCAGCTGCGCGTCTGCAGGGTGGCTGATTGAATAGGTACGTCGGCTTGGGAGTCCAGCTCGTCGATGTTTGGGTTTTTTCATTTGGGTCGTCGTCGCCGTCGCTGGTGGCATCCCTTTTGCCCCAGAAGTGCAACGGATTGGCAGGAAGGTAACAAAAATTGTAGAGATCCGTGTCAAGCTGAGTGATCCCGGAAACGTCGGCGTTGACCATGTAAAATCTAGAGACATAGTTTGGGTTAGGGAATACAGGGTAGCTGTCGTCGCCGGCGAATATTTCGCCCTCTTTATCTGAAATTGACGTCGACATTTTCGCAATCTTTTTGATATATATATAGGATTAGCTAACAAGTTCATGCGATGCAGGAAGACGCAGACGTGCTTCGCGTCAGGTTATTCTCCTTTGAGATTGTTCAGGGGCCAGCTAACTGGGCATATGCCAGCATCCTTGCAAGCTTCCGGGACTACTCTCGCGGGGGGAGTACAGCGTTGGAATATTCATCCCAACACAAAAATCCATTGTTGTCATCCTTATTATAAAGTCGTCGAGGCAATGAAACGGCTGAAGATATTACCCTTTCCTTTGTTCGACTAAATAGTAGCCTTGCGTTTTTGCATTACTGTTTTAACTTATATTCGTTCAGGCCAATAGCCATTAAATCGGACAGTAACAGGAATCGCAGATTTCGTTACAGTTTCAGGATCGATTCGTCAGCCATTCTTATGGCTGATTTTGATAAAAACTATTATTGACTCCCTAATACGCCGTACAATTGCACAAAATGAAAAGTCTGGATCTATGATACACGACGGACACCGTCAACCACTCCATCGGTGCTATCGATTTAAAAAAAATGAATAATGGCAGAATATAAGAAAAGTCAGAGAACAATAAGATAACACATGATTACGTAAAGCTATGGTTTCGTGTTTATATTATCAACCATATATCAACATCTACAATAGAATAGAAATTTTAGAGAAAGAATAAACGTGCCATTTTTGATCAAACTCGTCGACCATCCCGTTTTAATGCCATTTTTTATTTATTTACCCTCTCTCTCTCTCTTTCTGTTTTTTGTTTTTGTGATCTCATGCATACGGCGCCGGTATCCTCGGCATCTCCGGTAAGTTATTCTGATTATGCCTCATAGACCCAAACCTCGTCGACGCCTCCAGTTCCTGTCGCGGTATATGCCCCATCGGCATCGCCTCCGTCTCAAAACGACTACTGGTCCCTGCACCCGGCGGTTTCGCATATTGACCCCCATATCTCCAAAACGCAGGATGGCCCTCCAACTCCCCTACCGGTGGAAAGTTAGTCCTATACGGGCCGCCAGCTCCCGGGCCACTGTAACCAGCCGGGGCATCAGGAGCGATAGTAGAACCATATCCACCCGCATCCGCATCCGCTGCTCCACCTCCACCAGTATATGTGATATTATTATCCGTTGCATAGTCGTTCCGTCTCTTCGCGTATCTATCCTGACGCCAGAAACAGTATATAATACCGGCTGTGACCAATATCAAAACTACCCCTCCCGCGACGGCACCGCCTATTATCGCTGTTTTATTGGGGCTTGAGTTGTTGCGCATATTTGGTGTATATCCCGCACTAGTTGTACTTGACGACGAAGAAGAAGTGGTGGTGGGAGTATCGGTGGGTATCGTTGTGGGTGGAGTACCGGTCGTGATGGTGGCGTTATTTCCAGGTCGTGTGGTGTCGATGGTACCAGGCGGACAGTCGTCTATTGAAAAACTTCGGATAGTCGTACCGTTTAGGTTTGCGCATTGGCCGACGTCAATTTCGAGCATGTTGTCGGTACAGTATGGATCGGAGTATATCGTCACTAAATCGGATACAACAATGTGAGTTTTTTAATTTAAACTGGATGATTTCGTTGAACCCTTATAGTACGTATGCTGGAGTAGGAACGAGGGTTTTTTTTATGATTTAGAAAAGTTATCGTACCTGTGCACCCCATGTCCAAGTCTTGTATATCCACTGAGATCACATTGGGGGTCACTATTGGTTGGCAAAAGCCTGTGGGTGGGCCGACCTGTGGCGGTCGCGGACGGAATACGCAGTTTGCATCGGTGTACGCATTTATCGATGTCGCCGAGGATGCCGGTGATGTATGAAATATTATAATCAATATCAAAAAGGAAAGAAACCGTAGTACTATCAAGCAACTCGAAAGTCGCAAGGCGGCTGTCATTTTTTGGAGTTTTTATAAATTAATGACTTGGTACTAGTAGTATATGGTACGGTAATGGTCGGTGTATGATCTAGTGTCAGAGATAGCTGAATAATACAAAGACCTTCCCTTTGTCGATAGAAGAGATCGAGATCTTCAGGCCAGCCATGGCATCAGGATAGAGATTCAAGAAGAAGGTTTTTAGTTTTTAACCGAAAGTGGTACGGGACGCTAGTATTATTTATATAGTCCCATACAAAAAGGTTGCCACCGGTTCGCAAGTTCAAAGAGGAATCCAGCGGCACGCGCACATGCACGTCCGTAAGCTCTCAAATAAGGCCGCTCGAATCATACACGAGTACTCGGTCACAGCCTTAAAGCGGCCTTTTAGGTTCCTCGCTGCGCCATTTAAGGCCAGGCGGTACATAGATAGACAGGTCGCTTCATACATACTAACCTTCTCGAGAGACACAAATTTGCAAAAACACATGAAAGCGACGAGGATCTAGTACTTTTTGGGACCACACGGTAGACCCAGAAACTGTTGACTGGCAAGTCTATTCGCGCGTTAGACAACTGCATTGCTGTTCGAGGGTTTTTTTAGAAAGTTAAGTTGCGGCTGAAAGACCTTAATCAGCTTCCACGACTGTGCCAAGAGGCGCCCTCATCCAAGCCGAATCACTGAACTATTTCTAATTCAAGAAACCACCCAATGAAATATTCGTATGAGGTTGTCTGGTCGCAAGGTCAAGCCGCTGAGGGAATACGCCAAGTATGCCTCCTTTAATTGTCAGCAAGCTGTCGTTAGGTGTACCCGAAATGCTGCATAAGAGGGGTGTTTGGATTTTCTGCAGCTGTGGTATAGCGCTCGCGATGCCCGGCTGGTTGGCTGTCAATGGTCGTCGCACAGCGGAGGGCAACGTAAAATCTTAATAATACCCCAAAACTCAAAAAAAGTCTAAGCGAGGGATATCCATTAGAGGAGTATTCATGATAATAAATCTTAATATATATTAATTTAAGGCGTGTCTAGGAGCCCTTAAGTGTATTTAGGTTTTCAACATGCACATACTGTTTAATTAACTTTTGAGTACATACATACATTGTGCCTTCTGAATTCTGCTGTAGAACAAGATACTCTCGCCAAAGATGTTTACAGTAACATCAATACGTAAACAGGATTCCCGAGGTGAGTTCTTTACAAAGCTGTGACTCTAAATCTCACTACCGCCATCCGCTACATCCTTCCGCCTGACAGACTTTGAATGAGTCTATCGGTCTGCCTTGAATGAGCGGAGCACGTTGGCGTGTTGCAGAATTTGTGTTTGTTGCACGAAAAAAGGCTTGGCGTTCGACTTGCAAAGCCCCTCCGCCAAATTTTCTCCCGAATTTCTCAACCCACATCTTCGACACGCACCATCTCGAACTGATTGAACACCAAGCTCGCCGGGCGACGACGACAGGGGGCTCCCACGCCGACAATGAGCTCCATATGATGTAAGATCCCGTCATCCTCGGTATATTCCGGACCTAATAGATAGCTTACCGGTCGATTGGCTTGTTGTTTAGATCCCATTTCAAGCATATCCACCGCCCACCTTGATAGCTAGCAATACCCACCCCCCAATCGCACACACACACACACACACACACAGAGCTATCTTCGGAACGACCCCACCGTCTCCACTACCCTGTCGCCTTCAATCATGTCGCTGGTCAACCTCGCCGCCGTCTGCTCTCACCTCCAAAACGCAGCTCGAGCAAACTTGGGAATAACTTCAATACCTTACTCCAAACTCCACCTCGCCCTCTGCGTCGGTCTATTAAAAGAAGGCTTCATCTCCTCCGTCACAACCGGCAACAGGGAAAAACCGGACGAAGAATATACTGCGCCGACACAATCCACAATCGCCACAAAACGACTATGGCTCGGCTTGAAATATCTTGAGAATCAACCTGTTATGAGTAAATTGACGCTACTGAGTAAACCGAAACAGAGGATATGGTTGGGATACAGAGATCTAAGACAGATCGGGAACGGGAGAGATGCCGGGTACGTGAGGGGAATGCAGATGGGGGAGTGTATTTTTGTGAGCACGGATAATGGTGTTATGGAATTACGAGAGGCGGTGAGGAAGATGACGGGAGGGCAGGTACTGTGTCGAGTTAGCTGATTTTTTGCACTCTGCCATATACTTTGTATATACGTTGTTTTAACAAGACTATACTGTATTATATATTATGCGAATGAGCAATCTCATTCCCAATGATTTTATGGATATCGATTGAGTCCTAGTTTTGGCCTTCGATGCTTACTCAAGTACTTGATATACTATAAGTTGGTGAAAACAGCTATTGATTCGTATGCTACAAATTTCAAATCGATCTATCAACAGGGCACGCAAAAAAACGTACGTACGTAACTCAAATATGATAAAAAACGCCAAGATCCTTGTCCTTAAGCCTTCCGACGCAATAAAAGCGTTCGTGTATATATAAACCTCCTTTCATGCATGCATGCTGCCATCTTTTTTATTTTGCTTATCAACTTCCATGCAAATGAACGATATATGTGTCTGTCGATTTTTATTCCAATAAACCACCAACTCAAAAAACGTGTAACCAAACAAGTAAGATTGAGTAGAGAAGAAACTACCCTCCGACCATCCTCGTCCTCCGAGTTCATCATTCTTCGACTGTCAAAAAAAAACTTCGTTTAAATGATCAAAAAAATCATTTAAACGGAGAACCTAAAATCCTATCGCCTCATTGATATCATCAGCACTGATATCACCGAAAACTATAAAAAAAAATAGCCGTGATCCCTCGTGTGAGGGATTTGTCGTTGGTGAGCTTAAACTCGGGCGAGTTGACGCAAGAGGTGCAAGGACAAGATCGAAAAATTATACACGATTGGATAGCAATTCAAACAAGCAAACGCTAACGAGAGTTTGTTCGAAAAGGAAGCGGGGGAATCGTACTCTTCCGCTCAAAGTACTGCGAGGTTCCCATGACCGCGATGCTCTGATCCATCACCCATTCGCCAAAATCCAGGTATCGGTTAACCATGCCGCGGAAGTCTTTAGATTCGATCTTTTCGGTTTTGAATCTATGATTATTCGAAGGTAATAGCGGATAGATTATTAGCAAGGAACTGTCGGTGGTTGGTTTCGCAATTTCTAAACGGCCAAGACATCCCGGAATTGCGGTTGATTCATGATTGCGAAGGGGGAGAACGAAGAACGTACGATAACCCGGTTGACCGTTTCACACCGGCGAGGAATGCGGAGACTAGCCGTTCCCCAAAAAATACCAAGTTAGAAAGGTGATAACTACTCAAGTACTTAGTTCCGGGGGATATAGTAAACGCACCTATGACAGCGTCAACGCTGAAGTGAATGAGCTTTCCTATCTGTGTACCATAAGAAATGGTAATTCGTCAGCATCCGCTCGTTCTTATCGTGCTTTCCCCCCTCGGCGGAGAGTTTCGGTGGGAACGCACCAGACCCATGTTGAAGTTGCGTAGAGAACGGCGATATAGATAATAGTGAGTTCGGTTGGGGAGCTGTCTTTGCTCAGATTATTGTGGTTCTCGTGGGAGGGTATTTGAAGGTGGCGGGCGACGATGGAGAGAGCTTGAAAGCGAGGTGAAGTGTTCGTTGGTCGGTCTGGGGAACAGCGAGTGAGAGCAGCTAACGTTTCGCTTCGACGACCAACCAACCTCACCACAACACATCCTGCCAAATACCGTCAAATACGTATTAATACCGTCGCCCCGTGTGCTTCGGACGCCGCGGAACCAATTGGGTGGAACCAGCAATTGCCAGGGTATCCCAATATATCCTTCTTTTTCTCAAGGTGCGTACGCTCTATCGTGAATCTATACAAGTTGTTCTATGGTTAATTGGTGCGGCGAAGACTCCGGACATGCCTCAGAGGTAACCCCGTTGGCTCCATTTTCACGTACAAAGATGGACTCCCCCGACGACTTTGACTACTCCTCGGACATAAGCTCCATCATCATCCTCTCCACCCTCCTTCGAGTCGTCTTCCTCTTCTACGGTCTCTACCAAGACGCGACCAACGTTTTCAAATACACCGACATTGATTACCTCGTCTTCACCGATGCCGCACGATATGTCTCCGACGCCTCATCACCCTACCTTCGAGCCACGTACCGCTACACGCCTCTCCTCTCGTGGTTGCTCATCCCCACCACCTTTCAACCTCAATTCATATGGTTCTCGTTCGGGAAGGTTCTGTTTGCAGCAGGGGATATATTGGCGGGATACTTGATCATCAAGGTGCTCCAAGGTTACGGATTCACGCCTGCACGTGCGATAAAGTATTCCGCATTATGGCTGTTAAACCCCATGGTAGCAACCATCAGCACGAGAGGCAGTTCGGAAGGCTTACTAGGAGTGACGGTAATAGCGCTGCTATGGGCGACAGAAAGACGGCAGGTAGTCTTGAGCGGTGCGATCCTCGGTTTCGCCGTGCATTTCAAAATATACCCCTTCATATACGCCCCTTCCATCCTCCTCTGGATGCAACCACCCAACCAAACGACTCTCTCCGCCAAGCTTAAAGGTTTCATCACCAAAGAGCGTGTGATCTTCTCCCTGACAGCGTTATCGACATTCATGGCGTTAAACGTGGTAATGTACGCCATCTACGGCCACCCGTTCATCGTCCACACGTTCTTGCACCACCTCACCCGTCTCGACCACCGTCATAACTTTTCACCGTATAATACGTTATTGTACCTCAAGTCTTCCCCATTCACACCTGATCCTCTATATCCAGCGGTATACCCATCCTCACTGTCAATCGAACGATTGGCATTCATCCCGCAAATTCTCTTATCCGCGGTCATCCTCCCGCTTTTCGCAACGACAAACCTTCCGAGTACAATGTTTGCGCAGACGTTCGCTTTTGTAACGTTTAATAAAGTCGTCACGAGTCAGTATTTCATGTGGTATCTTGTGCTATTACCGTTTTATCTACCGCATAGCAGTTTGTTAAGGAATTCAACGAAGGGAATCGCGGCGCTCTTATTGTGGGTTGGCACGCAGGGTGCTTGGCTGGGGTTGGCGTACGGGTTGGAGTTCGAAGGGGAGAATACGTTCTGGCCCGGGTTATGGGGCGCTGCTGCGGCGTTCTTTATAGTGAATTGTTGGATATTGGGGGTAGCGGTAGGGGATATCGGAAATCTATCCAGCAAGAATCTCAAAAGTAAGGGTATTTTTGAAAAGAAGGAAGAGGTAACAGTATCAACATGATATATATACGTAGTATACATCACAACATTAGTCATCATTAGCGTCATGTTAATTATTTATACAAAATACAAGAAAAGCATATCAAGTACTCTCATAATTAGGATGTCTATCCCTCACAAACCCAACCAAATCGAAGAAACTCTTCTTAAACCTCCTCTTCTGATTCATCCGATCCACAACCTGCAACCCAAACCGGGCATCGTAATCCCCAAACTCCCAATTATCCGCAAAGCTCCAAGCCAGGACACCCATAACGTTAACCCCATCCTCCCATATCGCCTTCAATATCTCGCTCATAAAACTTAAATAATACAAACTACGGGGGGTATCGAACAGTTGATCCTCCACTACTGCTTTATCCGCCTCGCCGAAAACTGGAAACCCGAATTCACTCACAAACACGGGCTTCCTGAACGTGTTCCAAAGATAATTGATATATGTTCGCAAGTACTCCGGTGTGATGTAAACGTAGCTATAACTTCGATACCCGATATTCCATCCAAAAGTATTATTCGTCTGCTGTACCACGCAGTACGGAAAATACACCGAGCTGGAATTCATCGCACACTCTTCTATACCGCCCGGTGGGGGCGATACAACAGTGGCAGTGTATGGATCCACAGCTACAAAGTCGCATGAATCCTTCATATACGCCAACTCCGTCGCATTAAGTGGCACGTAATCCGGTACCGTGATCTTGAAAGCGTCCGGATAATCCACGCCTAATACCAGGGGATTCCAAAAGGTATCCAACTGGAACGAATTGAAATGGTACGCTGCGGCGACGTGACTGGCGTTCTTCGGATCAAGGGGGACACCAAAGTTATCGTTCAATTTTATCCCAATCTTCCCGGTTCCGTTAATCACATCTTTGTAAAAATGTGCCAGACGAGCGTGGGATTTCACCACAGTGTTGATACTCGCCCCGTTGTCGCTGTAGAGTAACGGTTCGTTGAACGTGAACCAGATCGGTACCCGGTCCGCGAAATGGGTTAGGACAATCTTGCCATAATGCACAAACGCATCTTCAAAAGTGGAGTTTTGGTATGCGCCGTTGGTGTAGCCTATCGCCACGTCCTTCCATTTTGCGGATACATTCGCAGCGAAGAATTGCAGCGGGGTGTCAAAGTGGAGGATCGTAACGGTAGGGATCATCCCTTTCGAGAGGACGAAATTGAGGAGGTCGTCGTAGTGGTCTATACCTGCTTGATTTATAGGTGTACCCGGTAGGGCGAACGGGAGGATTCTAGACCAGGATACTGAAAAACTGTAGTATTTGACTCCGATGGAGGCTAACCGTTCGATATCCTGTTTGTAGAGGTAATAGTTTTCATTGGTCACATAGTTGTTCGCTTGGCCCGGTCGAGCGAGGACGTCCATCAGGTTGGGTCCTTTACCTTCCCTAGCGATCGCGCCTTCGATTTGCGCGGCTGATCCGGCGACTCCAAAGATAAAATCTGCAGGAAAGTTGTAGCAATCCGTCGGTCCAAAGTAGTCCTTTGGTGGAAATATCAGTTCAGAAGAGGGAAGTGGAGTCGGAGAGACGGTAGTGCTGTATATGCCCGTCGTGGTGAAATTGGTAGGACGAGCCCACGCCCATAATGACGACCAGGCGGCTTGACCGTATGGGTCAGCTGTATCTGTAGCGGCGGTGTCGTTAGGACTCCAATTACCCCACGTGGTGGTTGTCAATGACGGTACCAAGCTGCTCAAGGCAGAATAAGGCCGAGCATAGGTCATCGTAGTGGTCGCGGGTGCGATAGAGGTAGCATATCTGTACGTCTCGGTTTGCGTGAAGCTGAAACTCGAGAACTTGTAGGTCGGGGTCGCAGGCATATCGCATTCTGTGCAATTGGGACGAGGGGACGTGCCATTGAACAGAATATACACCTGCTGGGCATATGCTATGTGTGCACTGGAGAGCTGCAGTAGGAGTATTGCTCCAGAGAGTAGATGCGAATACTGCGCCATCATAGTCAACATGGTCTTGCCGTTGTGATAGGATAAAACGGAAATAATCTCTCCAACATTAGCAGCTTTGATTAATAGGTACGACCGTAGGAATTGGTTTATCTTGAGGATATGATAGATCGCTCGAAGGCACCTTAGGCTTTGACCCTGCAACTTATAATGCGATCAATATTGAAAACGATCCCCTTACCCCGGATGATACCAATACGTCGACGTGCTTGACTCAACGTCATAACGATATAAAAACCTATTGGCGGTATCTCCGAGTAACGGATCCACGAATAGTAACCACAGGACCAGCGCCGGAAATCATTTTCCATAGAAGTTCCTACGGATCCGCAAACCAAGTTTTTCAGGCACCGAGGGAGCGGCGCTCGAAGGCCTTGGTAACTTGTTTAACCTACATCATGGCGATGCATGGTAGGCCACAATATAACGGCGGTAGCTCCTTGTGGCAACTGGCTCTGTTGATCGAGATCTTCTTCCCCACACTCCATTAAAGTGAGTATGGTACATTCGAATGCGACCCGAGGTTGCAATTGACGCTTAAGGGTTTCTGAGGAGTTGCGGAGAAGCGCTAGGAACTTCTCTTCGGCAACCGAGGACGGTTTCTGTTTCCAATTGATACTTAATCAAAGAGGGTCAGAGAGATGTCGGAGCGGTTTCACTTTAGAAATCAATTAGCAATTTGAATCTGCGATCTTCGACCTTGGCCTTGACGTTGGAGTCGCCTATTGGAATGAGGTCACCATGCGCCACCCAGGTGTTCTCCTAGCCGAGGTGGATTAGCCACATGTGGCACCTCAGTTAAATTCGTGGCTTGCGTCTAAACAGCAAATTGGCAATATCATATCCAATCAACATATGGGAAGATGTATATAAAATATTGCAAATTAGACAAACCTAAAAAGAAACGCCCTCCTATCTCTTGAACGCCGTCCTCCGCCCAACATCATCATGAGGCTAAAATGCCACAATAAAAGTTTATGCAGACGAAAACCATGCGTGCAAATCTAGATATCTTACAAATCCACGGCTATGTGCACCAAATGCAAAAGCGAATCAATCCATACTCTCCAAACCCACCCCCTCATCCTCCGTCCTCTTTAGCATCTCATTCTCACTCACCAATATCCCAACCTCACACCCCCTCAGCATATTATCCCAATTAACCCACGAATGCGTCAAATTGAACAACTTGGTCCCATCCTTTCCTGCCACCCTCAGCAGCTCCTTCTCTCCACCCGGATGGTACGGCAAATACGGCGTCATATCGTATACCCGTCCCTCCAACACGGTCCAATATGTCTTTGTCGCATTCTTGCGTGCACCGTGCGTAGCCAACTCTGAAGGTGTTATTCGACGGAGTGCGACGAACGGAAGGGTTTTCTGGTGGTTGGCCCAGTCCAAGGGTGAGTGGCCTGGTGTCAAAATTACTTTCTGGCGGGGTTTGACGGGTGGTTGCGAGTGCGTGGGCGGCAGTTGTAGGGATGATCGTTGTTGAAGTACACCCAACGAGGATGAAGCGGATGGAGGAACCGCCAGAGACGGCCTAGAGTATTGAGCGTTTCGAGCGTTGGCAGCAGAACTAGATCCGTTTGGGACTCGTATCGGTAGAGGAGGTGGTGGCATCAAACTCGGCGGAGAGAGAGATGGCGGTCCGGCAGCTAACTTTGGAACCGGTAGAGGTGGCGGTGCCATAGACCCGGGCACAACGAGTGACGGTGCGGACGGTGCGGACGATGGCTTGCTAGCACGCTGGGCAGAGTTCAAAGCCGGAAACATGGGTGCCGCGAGATCTTCATCGGAATCGTAGTCCAAGCCTGACCGTTTAGCCTTTCCTTTATTCTTCGTATCCGTATCTACTGGGACATCCGGTATCGATAGTTGTATTTGAACCGGTGCCGTCGGTGTGGTGGGATCCTCCTCCTCTTCATCGTCGGTCACCAGTATCTCCTCCTTATCCTTCCTGCTCGGTAGACCGGCCCTGTAATCCCTATCCACGATTCCATCTGCAGTCTTTCCAAGCCCGTTAAGCTCGGTAGCCTTCTTCTCTTCCGATCCATCCGTGATAGATCTTATCGTATCGTTAGGACGCCAGAACGTGGCAAGCCGTGCAAAGATATCGCGGGGTATTCCTTCTCTGTAGAAGTACACGCTAACCGCCAGCACCAGCGCGGTGACCCCTAATAGCATCGTAGGGATATGAGTGCAAGTATATGAAAGAACCTAAGGTGAGAAGATATTTTGGAGATATATCGTCAAGGAAAGTTAGTCGACATTGTGACGCGAAAGATGGGAGGAAGGTGAGCTGTATATACAGATGGGGACGGGAGCGTGTGTGTTTGAACCTGGTTTGGGAAACAAGGGCTAGAACTGCTGCCGCTTATAAATTCCCAAAGCCGAGTCGGTCGTGTGCGGCAACACAGAATTTCCAACAAATCCACAGGTGTTGCTTCTCAAGCTCGAGGATCAGAATTCTACAACAAGATATCTAATTCGAATAAACCAGAAGTTGGAAATTATATGCTCGAATTCTTCGCGAGTATATTAATTATATATCTCTGAAAATTTTAAATGGCCATATATGTTGCACCATGATATGTAAATATATCAGGATCACATGACCGTATGATCACAAGATCCTGCTTCTTTGTCACAGATGGCCAAGAAGCGTCCTTCGGACCACCCAAACATGGCCGTTTACAAATCCAAATCCCGGGCTGGCCTCGCCGGTATAACCATTTGTTATGTCCTGTGTTACTTAAGCTATGTCCAAGTAAATCACTAAAAGGCCTCACCGTATTCAATAAATGAATTTATCACATCAAAACATCCTGTCGGCTATCGATATTCTCAAATCTCCGATGACTCTAGGCTTACGAGCTATCAAGGGAATAGAGAACTATCACTTCCGAATCCCTCACAACATCAGTATATATCATTTCGTCACATCTTGTTAAGTGATCAAAGCAGATACGACGAAGCCATAAAATAGTAGAACCAAGATTTCTTGGATCACAGCGCTTTACGCAAAGCTTGTATGCAGAATCGCATTCAGACCGTATTACTAAACAGCAAACTTTCTAAAATAAAACATCAATTCTGGAACACAAAGGTTAAAAGAAAATGCCAGCAAAACGGAATAAAAAATCAAGTCTTTAATCGGAGTCGTATATTCCCGAAACACAAAAACCTTCAATACACTCTAGCCTCGAATCCAAAGACACTCCTCAACCTCTCCGTCCAACCGAATTTAGTAAATAAAGCGCCAACTGGCCTAAGCTATCATACTTCCAAACATCCGACTCATTCCTTCCTAAAAACGCCATAATTTCCCGCCAAAAACCTATCCTGCACCATGTGTATCCTGTGAATTAGCCATATCTGAGGTTCCGTTTTGATTTCCGGCACGGAATACTATCTCCTAGCCCAAACACTCGTATCTTTCAACATTTTTTTTTTTTCGCCAAACCGAAGAAATGTACAAGATATATGTACTTAAGAAATCGGATTTGCCTTTCGGATTCGTTCGAGGATGGAAGAACCAGGAGCCGACCACTTCTCTCGTTTGGTTTTTTCGAGTACAATATACTCTTCCCTCGCGGCGTAGGCTCTTCGGCGTACAAAGGCGTGGCGGTTTATGATGGTCGCATGGTGCGGAAGTTCCCACTTTGTCACTCTCAGGCCGTGATACTGGTGTTGGAAGTAGATACCGGCCGAGCAGGGCATGACTGCTTTCAGCGCTTCCCTTGGCGGGTTAGAAGAAAAGCCTAAATTTCAAATGTGGAAGTTTTGCACGAGTCGGCGGGGTTATCTTGTTAACCTCGCGATACCTGTTGATGATAGAGGGTGTTATGTTTGTATTTATTGGTGTATCGACTGTGGATTTTTCGGGACCGCCAGTGTCTCGCAATGGTACAATTGCCCCCGCGTCTCCCAATATTTGCGCGTCGGAATATCGCTGCACCTGCACCGCCCGCTCGTTTTCCGTTCTTAAATCAATTTTTTCGGCTCTAGCACCCAGGCCACCATGCGTTCTCAGGTATTTGTAAATTGTACCAGAGCAGGGCATTTTTCCCACTCGATATGGTTCGTGGTTCAACTTGGGCGTCGGATCCTCTCGATTAGTGTACGTCCGTCTACTCGAAGGCCCGTAGCTCTTGTCAATGTTCCGTTTTTTTCTTCTTTTTTTTTTCTTTTTTTTATAGCGAATTCTGATGCTATTTGATGTCCACAAACTAGTTTGAAGCCGCCTTAGTATGCAAATTCCACCTTTTGAACGTAACCGATCGTGTATTAAAAGCTTGGACAACTGGGGAGTGTCACCCAGAGCCTACTATGATCGTAAATTCCAGTAGCGCAGGGTATGACAAACGAGTCGTAGAATAAAGGTGGAAATTATTTATGAATTGGCGTTTCAAATTTTCTTGATTATCGCAAGCCCGCTTACTTGAAGCGACGCTGCTCTCCGATCGTTTGCTTGACTCTCACGAAATCTGATATCTAGTATATATTTTCGTAAAAATTGCGGGCTTCCCAGATCACACTTTCTGCATATTGCGTATCGTGGATAGATTCTTCGGTAACCCATCACCCGGACACTACCGTTACTGTAAATATCGGCAGAGCAAGGCATTCCACACAAGTCTTGGAGTAGTTTTAAAATACGCTATGCGTTCGCTTTTCGTATACTGCTGATAATCGTAGGGCCGTCCACTCGAAGTAATGCAGATATGATTGTTCTTCTGTAGTTTTCTCGAATCTGAAGGATTCTGGCAGTTAGGAAATAGATCGATGACGGCGAGAGAGGCAAGCTACTCTTTTGGAATTTAGCAGGGAGTTGATCGATCTTGGATGAAATAGTATATTGCTATGATTGTAAATACCAGTTGAGCAAGCCGAGGCGTCACACAAAGTCTTCCAGGATTCGTAAAATATTTTACGTGTTAGCCTTTTGTATTTTGCTGATGATAGTGGGACCGTCGACCCGACGTGATGCGACTATCGCCAAGTTCCTGTTGTTTCTCAAATTCTCGAAATTCTTGACGAAATGCCAATACTTTGACCAGTTCGCAGAACTCGCGAGACCAGCAGTACTCAATATTCTGGACTTCCGGAAGGTAGCAGATTGTTGTGTAAAGTCTGTATCAACGCGTGGTAACCTCCAAAGAATAGGATGGTCGTAAATATCAGCAGAGCAAGGCATGGCACACCTCGCCGAGTGACTTGGATGATTTTATGATTCGACAACTCAAGAATTAGCGTTTCAAATTCTGTCGGTGAGTGTGGGACCGTCGACTCGTAGTAACGCAGCTCTTTCCTTAATCTTGTAGCTGATCAATCTCTCATAATGCCCGGTGATCCTTCTGGGATGTTCAAGCGTGTAATCTTTCTGGTCAAGTCGCAATGAAGGTCGAATACAATAGCCGCGCAGGGCATAATACGAAACTTTGTCGGCGTCGATGGTGAAGGAAATTAATGGGTCTTAGAGTTCACCTAGTGAATCTTACTAATGACCGCGGGGCCGGAAAAACGACTCTGAACAGCGAATGATAATATCAGCTCGTGTCTTCGTCTCTCGCCTTGTACCAGATGATGGTGAACTCGCTTGAGAATATCGACCGAACGGATAATCGAAGGAGCTGCTACCCACTTCACACACGTTCCCCAATCGCCGATTTCCGTATGATGCGACCGAAAGCCTGGTGCTACGTAGCTATAACTAGCACAAGGCATACGTATCAAAAATGTTATTGCCCACTTTCAAACCGTGATCGGAAATGTCGCAAGGGATGGAAGGATTGCTGTTAATTGGCTTGACGGATCCTGCCAATGATTGTGGGATCGGGGAGACGAGTGCGAGCAGCTTGTTCTGATATTAAAGAGTTCTCTTTGCCTCTCCGCTCGTCGAAGGTTATCGTAGTACCACTTGAGATCGCGTGGTTCGAAACTAGAGTTATTTCGCAGGAAAGCAGCGTGCCACTTGATGCACGTTCTCCACCTGCCGATTTCCCTATGTCGGAATCGAAAGCCTGGGGCTTTAAAGGTATCACCGGCACAGGGCATGTATACGTATACCTATACCAATCGAATGTGTTGCTGTTGATTTCAACCCTCGCGGGAAGATGTTTTTGGATGCGAGGGGTCGGAATTATTTGCTTGGCGAACCCTGCTGACGATGGTTGGCCCTGAGACTCGAGCCTTAGCAGCTTCACACAAGGCCGCCTTTGTTCTTCGTCTCTCGATTCTTCGGTATATGTCGTAGCACGGCCTTATCTGGGGCCGGAAATCAGGTGGAGCGTACTTGCACCAATTTTGGACTGGCTGATGGGGGCCTACGTATGATGATGATGGCATATACTCGCTGGCACAGGGCATGAGGAGTTTGAGAGTACGTTATTAGCCGACAGTCCTTACAATATACTATCTTCTTATTCTGAGCAGCAGATATGTGTAGGTCTGGTTGGTTGGTTGATGTGCAGGGTCAAATTCTGTGTATTTTCCATTCATTCCGTTATTTCTACAGACCTTTATTTTCTGTATACAGAATCTACTAATACTTCGCTTAGTCAGTTCCGATCAATAGTAATAATGATCAAAGAATGGAGTGGGTTATGATCAAGCTTATTGAATTCAATCAGGTGATCTTATCCGGAATTCTAAAATGTCTACTACAACAGCTACTGAAAGTGAGTTTTGGATAGTCAGCGAAATCGATCAATCTTCAGCTCCGTTATTCGAATGCTGGTATGGGTACCATTTGTCTCAGTATATTAGCTGTAAGAGGCACTAGGATCATTGCTGTAACACATTTGACTTCACTGACGTTTCGAGTTTATCGATAGACGCTTGGATATTTTGTCGAGAAGTCGATGGAAGATAATACGAAGCCCAAAGGCATCTAAAACTATGGCTTAATTGGTAGAGCGCGTATGGAGGACTTTGGTTCTTGAGCATACATGCGAGGTTGCCAGTTCGACTCTGGCTAGTGTAAAGGGTGTCTTTGATTTCTTGCCTTTATCGAAGTTTCTTTTTATGGGGTTTTCTATTCTTTCACGAATATTTTTAATGGGAATGCTTATTTCTATCTCTCCGTCTCCCGAGATCCGCCCTCAATGGCATGGCCAAACCGAATTTAGATCAAGTTTGAATTGTGAAGTCATTCAACTATTGCGCGATAGTTGTATCTATATATATTTGTAATGTTGGAGAAAATATTCTTTGTCCCTAAGGCATCCTAAAATACACACACACACACACACACACACACACACATATATATATATATATTTCCGAGATTGTGTCTAGATCTAGACGTACGTCTGCGATTGAAGAGTTGAGAGAAGTTGATTTAAAAAAAGATCCTAGTTTGCGACGTTCGCGTTTGCATTACAGATCCTTTCGACGACGCTAGCGCCCGATCCGTTTCGTCCCACGTACGCGAGTTTCACAAGTCTCTCCCAGTTCTCTCGCTGTTGGAGTATCTGTCGCGCTCGAAGGTTTGCGTAGATTTTAATATCGTGGAAACGAGTTCCCACGACGCGATCGTGCAGTAGGTGCTTGCTGTCGCTTCGGTGATTATTACCCCCGTAGATCTCAGCAGCGCAAGGCATACTAACAATCAACGACGGAGAGAAAAATGAATTTTTTTTTTTTTAAAAAAAAGAAGGGGTTATGATAAGTGGTAGGCCAGGTAGCAAGGTGTTCAATGATTCACCGTCCGGTAGAGATTATAAAGGGGTATGATGGAACTGAGGTGGTGATTAATTTGTCCTGCGAATTCTTTCGATGAGGCTAGAATCAATCTGTTCTGCGGTCGGTACGTTGCTCCGCTCTTTCAGTCCCTGTCTTGAGAATCTACCAATCAGACCAAGGTGTAAGAAGAACCTCACCGTCCGACAGGGTCTTTTCGTGATGGCGCGAGACGACGTTCAGGTAGATGTCTGCCGCACAGGGCATACTAATAAACCACAATGAGAAAATGAGAAAAAGTAGAAGAAAAAAAAATAACAATAAGTGCTAGTGTCCCGTATGATTGTGAAGGGAAATGGTTGTTCGACTGTTCACCGTTCGGTGGTTGATCGATATGGAGCTGAGCTGTAGAGATTAATTTACCCCGCGAATTCTTCCGATAATGCTCAACGCCTCCGGTTCTACAGTTTCAACTCGTCTTTGCTTCACGCTAACTTTACCGTAGAATTGCTCTTCCAGTTCGCGTGGTCCGTATCGTCGCAATTTATTAAGACGGAAAAACTGAGTGATGTCAAAGAGGCGATGGAGACCACCGTCTGGCACGCTTTTCCTACGGATTTGCAGTATTATTTTCAAGTAGATCTCTGCCGAACAGGGCATATCGAGTTTAACGATAAAGAGGGGAAAGAATGGATAAGATGGAGAAATATAGGGCGCCAGGTACTCAGAGGTAGGTATTCGACTTTAATCCGCCGTCGCCGCCCGGGGAGTGTGTGAGTGTACTGTAGATATATCGATATACTAGTTGCTATATCCCGCGTATTTTAGGGATCAAGCTAGGTCCGCGTTCAGTGACGTAGCCGCGCGCTTTACCTAAACCTTGACGTTTCGGATATATTCCAGCTAGTGTTTGTAAATTCCACGCTTGTCGGCAATTGTCGATTAATTAGATTGGAGTCGGCTTGAGATGCTTTGCGACGACCGTGACCCGACGTCTAAAAACAATATGTAGACGTTGGCAGAACGGGGCATATATAACAATATCCACTAGTTTATAACATTTACCATGCGTATCCTTTCGATTAAGCTGAGTCCGCGTTCTGCACCAGCAAGCTTCTTCTTTCGCTCAAAATCGAGCCTTTGAAATTGTTCAAACCAAAGGTCGCGTAGTCGCTTCCTGAGTCTATTTTCGAATTCCAAGGTCCGACAGGCTGGTGCGAGATGCTTGACAACCCACTGCATCCCATTAGGCTCGGGCTCATCCCATGGCCACAAATGAAAATGCAAAACAATGTAGTTATTCGCGGTGCAGGGAATACCTACTTGAGTAGTAAATATTGAAAGAGCTGTAATAAACGGGAAGACGAGGCACACGAAGATGATCAGATGATCTAGTCTTGTGTGTTGTATATCAAGATTGGAAGAATCTTCGCGTTGAGTGTTTGGTCTACGAGATAATCTTGCAGTCTCGAAACCAGCAGTCTTCAACCAAACTAAACAAATATAGGTACAGGCAGTCTCAGCATTAATATAGAGTTGATTTTTATTAGGATGAGATAAAGATAGAGCTTAGTAAGCATAGGATATAACTAAACACAAAGCACAAGGAACGCTTTAAATTAAATTCCATAAAGATGATATCATGATGAAATGACAAAAAAGCTGTACCTAGCTAATCTTCAGCCAGCTAGCTTCGGAGGTAACTAATTTGTTCGTCGTATCCTCGCGATAAGACTCGGTGAAGACCAGATCTTCTGTGATACTATTTTCTCGCCGCAGAGTTCTTTGCCAGTTGCCTATAACCTCGGGCCCGATCGATATCCATACCTCTTGATTGCCCAAGAACGCTCGGACTCGACCTACTTGGCTGCCAGTCTGTTGCGTTGCCGAAGCCTAAAATACAGTTAGACACCAGCCGCGCAAGGCATGTCCAACTAATTTGCCAGGTTTCAAGAAGGCTTCTTGTAGGATATATATATATAATAGCAAGATCACTTTATACTAGAAACAAAATATAGTACGAGATGCAGAAAAAGTCGTACTCTAATTAATGATCTTCTGCGATTCTGGAAGGGAGACACACCGATCACCGATTCGCTTGTCGTATCCTCACGATGAAACTCGGTGAAGAAATCGAACCTGTCGTAATTCTCGAGATCTCTTGCTCCTGAACTTCTCTCAGCCACCTCTCGTAACGCCTTGGTATCCGTTTCGCCCAAATCCGGGTCTGAAGATTCCCACCGCCGTTCCTCCAATAAGGATTCACCCACTTTGCGGTCACTCTGTGGAACCCCGGTTTCTCTAAATGTACGTAAAATACAGCGGCGCAAGGCATATGATATATGTGAAATAAAAAAAAAAATGAAAAAAAAATGAAAAAAAAATGAAATAAAAATGAAAAAAAAAAAAAAATGAAAAGTCGTATCTTTAGTGATCTTTCTGCGATTTTGTTTCAAGAAATGGACTTGTTTGATTGTCGTATTCTAGAGATAAGACTCGGCGGGGAAACAGAATCTGCTAGAGGTCCCTCTTGGACCTGTAGACTCCTAAGCCAACGCCTATAATACCGCTTTTGTCGCCAACAGGGTGGTCTATCCAAGGAGTACTTTGTGACCACTTCGTCGAATCCGGGATATTTAAAGACACAATAGAGTTCAGCAGCACAAGGCATGCCAGGGTAGTACCAGCGACCGCTTATATACTTAAGTATATATAAAGCGATGAAATTGAAAGTGAGGCTTTACAGGAGTTATCTCCTGCGAATTTGCTGAGTGATCTGCTAATTCGCCTCTCTGATCCTGAAGATGAGACTCGGCGGGGATGTCTGATCCGTTTCGGGGTTTTCTTTATGCTGGAATCGCCTTATCCAACGTCTATAAAATCGGGCCTTGGGGCTTAGTCGTTTAGGAGGTCTGTGGGGTGGACTCCCCGAGACGTATTTTACGACTATGCTGCCCGATCTTGGAAAGTGGAAAACGGAGTATTGTACAGCAGCACAAGGCATGCGAGCCTTTTGGGAACTGTACTTTTCCGAAATGATAAAACGAAAAGGGAAAAAAGGGGGAGGACAAAAAGCTATCCTTTGTAGGTTTTTTGTTCGGACGGCGGTATACTACTAGTAGTTGATCTGTCGTATGCGTTCGATAAGACTCGTCTGAGGAACCAAATACAATCTATTCGCTGCCGCGACTATCGCTTCGTGCCTAAGAATGCGTAGCCAACGACGATAGACCAACTTTCTATGATTTTGCCGGTTCGACGGAGTCAGTCCGAGGTACTTTACGACCACTCTTGGGTTTAAGTCAGCGTAAATTTGAGCCGCACAGGGCATGCATGCATGCTACTATAGCGCTAAGCTTATGAAACCGATCGAAAAAAAAATCGTTTACAGAGATGACAAAAATGAAAAATGAAAAAAGTAAGGGGAAGTGGATGATTTCGTGAGATGTTAAAGTTGTGGGGATGCTTTTAAGCATGCGTTGTCCAGAAAGTTCAATGCGTAAACACGTCAACTGGGGTTTCCTTGGTCTCGTAAACGGTTTCCTCGGCGTTTTCGTTCGATTGTACTCAGGCCTGTTGCGCGTTTCTTCGCCGCCGCCGTATCCACCCACCCTTCTTCGCCCTCCCGCCAAAGTTCGAACGCTATACGGCCGTTCCACGGTGGAACTCCGACATGCTTCACGAACTTTGGACGATTTACATACACCCCAAGGTATATCGTACCCGAACAAGGCATACCGCGATATATATCGATACCAAGAATAACTCTAATAAAAGATAAATATATAATAAAATGAAAGAAAGTGACCACAACGGATGGTATAATTGAGATATGGTAACACGCGTGCTGTGGATGAAGATACACTACGAAGTGTAGTTTCTGAATTTCATTCTGGTCCCTGAGTATGATGAGCTGCTCAAAATACCCTGCCTCGGCCTCTGTTCTGAGAGTCTTCAACAAAGTTTTAGGTCCCGAATTATAAACAGCGTATATTTGATCCGAACAGGGCAGAGCTAAGAAAGATACTAACAATGGCTTTAAATTTAAATAGAGAGAAATGAAATAAAAGTAGGAATAGGAATATAAGACCGCAGTATTTCGAGAGATGTTGCCCAAGTATTCGCGCGCTGTTTGTCCAAGAGCTACTTAGTTTACATGCCGGATCCTTTCAAGCAGGGTTGGAGCAACTGAGCGCAACTTCTGGGCCCCCGCAAGCGTCTCTTGGTTCTGGAGGCTCTTTCGCCAACATATGTTGAAACGCCTGATCAGTTCGAATCCTTCGAGACTGGCGCCAAGTTCAGGCCTCGCCCCCAAGATTACTTTGAAGCCCTTCATCCATAGCCGATCTTCCATATTGTAAGTAAAGTAACCCTGACCCGAACAAGGCATTGAAGGCAAGTGCCAGTAATTAACAGAAATAATGTAGAAGAGGAATAACAACAAGAAGAAACCAAGCTGCGGATTTTTTTTTTTTTTTAGAAAATATACTGTGCGTATCGGCTCCCTTTTCAATACTACTTAGAAGATAGATCCAGGTCGATTCTTTGCTCTTAAGAATGTTAAGGAGTATCAAGATTGATTCACCTCTTGTATCCGTTTGAGGAGACTAGGTACGGTGACCGGTTGTATTAGTCTCTGAGCTTTCTCGAGTCTCCTGGCCTCTCGATGTTGTAGTATTGCTGACCAGCGATAATATAGTCTTCTGTTGTAAAAGTAACGTTCCTCTCTCGCTTCATCCGCGGGAATTCTCACAACGAGTCGACTGTAGTTCTGATATCTAGTCGTAAGAATTGTGTAGAGATTGCCACCACAAGGCATAAGGGATATTAAAGAAAAAAGCGTTTAAACGGGCGTATGTGTGTATGGGAGTGTAAGAGAGGGTAGGGAAGGGGAGAGAAGAAAAAAAAAAAACAGGATAGAACTGAGGAATCTGGTAAAATGGTCTTCGTTGAAACGCCGTTAAAAGGTCTCAAGTTTGGTTTATTTCCCTGATTCTTTTGAGAAGACTAGGTTCGGTAGCCGTGTTTGGCTCCTCACCAATTAAAAATCCCGGATCGATATATCTTAACCAATTCTGATAAGATCTCGTCCTCCAACGAACGCTATTACTTTGCGGCACACCCTCGTGGTATTTTATGACCAAGCGGCTTTGATTTCCGCCAGAACCAAAATTAAATGGACCAAAAATGGTATAGGCACTACCAGAACAGGGCATCTATAAACAAATGTCAAGGGGAACTAGGAGTGATAGGGGATATGATGTGATAGTTGAATGATATATATGCTGGATATTCTGGGTACCGACCTTTTACAGTAAAAACACCGAAGAACGTCAGGATTTATTTGCTGTTCGTATCTTCTGAATAAGATGAGATCCAGTGATTGCCTTTCCTTTCTCAACTGTCGTAGTTTTCTTTGGGACGAGAATTTCTCTCAGCCGGGCCTTATAGGTCTTTTTGATGAAGATCCCGGGTCTGTATTTTGGTTGAATCGGAAGGTATTTTATGACGAACCCACCACGGCGCCGATGCGTGCTGGTAAAAACAGTGTAGATATCTGCAGCACAAGGCATAAAAATAATAATAATAATAATAATAATCCAGGAAAGATGAGAGCAAGAGGAATGGAAGGGATGAGAATTAAAGGTCGAAGATGCCGTTGATATTCGGTGTATATATTTTAATGATTTTCGTGTATTCTTTTGATAAGACTAGTTTCAGCAGCTGCGTTGATTGACCCTTCAGTAGTCGCGAGTCTCTCTCGGAGTTGGATATCTCTCAGCCAATGTCGGTAAACCCTGCTGCGATAGTGGACAACGTAATTTTTTGTGAATGGGTTTCTAAGAAACTTTGCGGCCTGCGGATTGCGAGCTAGATGTCTAAAAATTCTGTATACTTTGCTAGAACAAGGCATAGCCCCATTCCATGGATCCAAAGAAGAGAGAAATATAATATATATACTTGAGCGGTACGGATTCGATCCAGGAGAGGGGAGAAAGATCCGTCGAAGAAGATACGGCTGACTTGGAGGTTTGTTGTGTTGTTTCTGAGTGACGTGCGTCCGGCGGATCAGGTATTTAAATTCAGGCACTTGATTCTACCATATTCCAGTAATTAGTAGGGCGTGTCCCAGTTCCGTCCTAGTTAATTGCTGTACCTACTTAAGGACGCTTTGGCAGAAGAGGGTTCTCCTGTCGAATACGGTTGCGTAAACTGGGAAGGAGGGGAAGGTGAGGAGGAGGAGGAGTCTCGGGGCGTTGGAAGGCGGGAAATGACAGCAGCGAGCTTGAAAGTTAAAAGCCGTTGCTTGCTTGCGGAAGAGGTTGCAATTGGGAGGACAAAGGAGATGGGGGGGAAAAGTGTCGATTCGCTGTTTAATTGAATCGAAGCTTCGATCGATCGGAAAGCGATAAAAGTCAACGGAGCTCATCATGCATCATGTCCAGGCAGGACAGACATCCTTTCAGCCTTGATTGCTCTCTCTAGAGCTCTCACCAGACGATGGATCCTTTCGATACCTAAACGGATCAATATCCAGCTCAATTGGGTCGGCTGCAGCTGCGGTCCAAAATGCACATTGCAAGCATTGGAACGGAGCGAAATTCGCTTGCAGCCTTGCCGCTTAAGATACTGTACATGTACATGTACTAGTCTGGGCTATAGGTACGTACATGATGTGGAGAGATATTAGAATGCCTGAACTGATGAAGCGGTCTCAGAGAGAAAATACCCTCTTGTCCAAGTGACGTCTACACTTCTACAAACCATTCGAAAATTATATCCTTTATTGCTGACATCATCCTTCTATTTTATTCATTGTCATTTAAACTACGGTGGCCCTAGTCTCGTACCCGGTCGCCCGTTCTTTAGATACGATACGACATGGAAACCGGAACAGGCATATGCAGTCTCCCCACGGAACTCATCCTAGAGATCACAAGGCATCTCAACTACGCATCCATCCTCGCTCTCAGACTCACCTGTCGACATCTGAACGAAACCACCAACCGGCCGACTGAATACAACATGGCAGACTTGTTAGAAATCGAACTATGGCCACCGTACCACTACGTCAAATACGGTGGTGAGGAAAACCAGCAACCCGATCCCTTCCTCGACTACTTTGCTTGCTACAAGTGCCTCAAGATCAAAAGGGCCGTCAACTTTTCGAACGCGATGATGAGAGCCAAAAGAGGCAAACTGGCCAATTTTTTATCACCGGATAGGCTTTCACGGTTCTGTATACCATGCGGTATTCGGTCGGGGTCGTATATCAAAGGCGCTTATTTTGATTACGGAGGACGGGGCCGGTATCAAGGGGTGGTCTGCGTCCATTGTGGTCTCCTCAAGGACAGCTCTTGGACTCTGTCCATCAATCCCAGGACCTGTTTTGATTGTCGAAGCATGCAAGGATGTTAATCTTTCAAAGGAAAAATATTCCAAGATTGAACTCAGGTCGACATGAGATATATTCCTAAGATTCCTAAAGATGCGCGATAACAGATATAATATAATTGTGTATGCTACCCAAATAGAAAGTATCTTTCCCATCAGGTCAAAGTTGATCCGAATGAAGAATAAGTGCCGGTTGTAGTTTAGTTTAGCCTGCTGCGTGCTCCGAAATGCGACATGCGGCGGCGGCTTCTGCGGCAGCCGGGCTTGGCGTCCACAAGACACGTAACCCAAAATCCCACCACGCTGCTGATATCATCCATTTACACTATCGCAACCTCCTCCCTCCTCCAACGTCACAACCTCCATCATCTCCCGCTATCGCCAATTCCCCTTCTCAATCATGAAATTTCTCCCGTCTTCAAAATTGCTGGCAGCTGGTCTGCTATTGCTCTCCCAATGCACCTCTGCCGCCACGCCTTCGTGGACGTTTACCGATGCCTCCCTCCAAGTCTCCCAAAGGGGCGCCGAAGCCGGTCCCAAACAAAAGTACGCCTATATCTTACGTCCATCTCATTCAATATCATCAATTGAGTGTCCCGGAATAAATATCTAACGTTGTGTGGTGTATTATTGTAGATTCACACCTAAATCCCCCATAGACGAACCGATAACCCTCAAGGCAACAGATACCATCAAGATCCAATTGACCACAAAGGAAGGCGACAAAGCTAAACGTCCTCACCAAGTCTTCCTCTTCGCCAAGGACTCCGAATCCGATCTCGAATCTTTCTTCGTATTTGATACCAAAGAGTCCGGAAAGGCTAGGCTAGATCTGGTATGACTGTTACCCATACAAATCATACAAAAACTATAAATATACTAACGGAATGAAATAAATAAAAGACACAAAAGGAAATCCCGCTTTCTCTTCTCTCCTCGCCTTCTCTCACCTTAACTCTCGTCATCGGATCATTCGGACAAGGCACTCCTTTATCCTCCGAAGTCGGAACCCTCAAGCTCGTCCTCGATGCCACCACCAAGAAAGCCATCCCTTCACCAGCACCAAAATATGGTAAACTCGAAGAAATATACCACACCTTCCGCGCGGAACCTAAATCCCCGCCGGTCATCATCTCCATCGTCTTTTTGGGAGCAGTAATAGCTTGTCTTCCCGCTCTATTCGGAGCCGTACGTTCATTTCCAACCTCCTCAAACAATTATGATATAAGATATACTGATGAGATTGGAATAATAGTGGTTCACACTCTCCGCCAACGTGTCGCACCTCCCCAAATCCCTCGCCGCGAGTCCGATCGCTCAGCCTCTTTTCTTCGCCAGCTTGATCGCATTCGAGGCCGTGTTTTTCGCATATTACACCAAGATTAACATTTTCCAAACCCTGATTGCTGCTACCATCATCTCTCCCGTTGCCATGATCAGTGGTAGTAGAGCGTTGAGAGAAGTCAGAGCTAGGAGGTTGAACGGTGAGAGATAGTATCCCTCTAAACCACCTATCAAAATAAAATAAAAACACAAGGTAAGGTTGAGGAGAACCGAGACGGAATATGCTCTAAGCTAGCGTGTGTGTTTTTGTGGGGATAAGTTTTGATTACAGTAACGCGCACATCGCCCACTGAAAAAGGATACGAAACAAAAGATAGTTTCTCATAGTTGTAATGATATTATCCAATAAAAAAAGTCTATTCCTGCTTTTTCCATATAAACGCCCGTATCATGCTATATAATGAAAAAATGAATCCAATTTGATGGATCACTCATTCGTTACCACCACCACCACCACCACTCTCGATCTCAGCAACCCACCCATCAGGCCTCTCACTTCCCCTCACCACAATCCCATAAAAGGCATACTCCACCTTTGAAACACACTGCTGCATCACCTCCAACTTCTTCTCTGCATCCTTCCCGAACGGCGAGCGACCCATATCCAACGCTTCAAAAGCGAGCCTTATACTCCTCAAATCCTCCAGACATTTCTGCGGTGTAGTCTTCTTCCCCTTATCATCCCCACCGTCCTTGGTAGTAACGGAGCGTGTGGGAATTAAACTGGATAACGGCGTCGTGGCGATACTGGTGATACCAAACCTCATCATCTCACCCGTCATATCGAACAATCCTAGTACGTAATCCTCCTTGGAAAGCTTGATACCTTCCAATTTTTTCTTCTTCTTTTCCTCCTCCTCCTCTACTTTTTCAGTGGTACTTTCGACATTAACCTGGACATCATCACCCATCTCCACATCCTTATCCGAACTTTCAACCACATCGCTCTTTGGTTTTTTGAGTATTTCGTCACCGTTCAGTCCGCTGGCGTACCACGCTGCTTCTTCCCATGTTATGACGTTACCGGTGAGGAGGTAATGTCTAAACCCCACTGCTTCGAGATATTCCTGCAATCCTCCGGAAATCTGTTTCCAGTATCTCGAACCGTTGAGTTGTTGTAAATCGGGGAGGAGGGAGGAGAGGAGATGTTGTATTTTGGATTCGTAGTCGGATATTTCGTTTGCGATGTGGGGTGGGAGGGAGTGTGGGAGTGGGAGGACGTGGGGACGGAGACGGTGGAGGGTGAATATACTATTTTTTCCCATTACCCTGGATGTTAGTACTGGAGATGTAAAGATAGGGTTTTTTTGTGAGTGGAATGATTACATTTTCTTGCTGGCAGCGGTGATGTCACGGCTGGCTTTTATGATTCTTTCGCGACGGTCGTGGTGTTCGTCTAGTTCGTTTCGAAAGGTGGTGAACATGGGTATGAAGGGACCGGTGGGGGCTGCTGCTGTTGCTGTCGGTTGAGATGATGAAGAGTGTTTTGGGCCATTGCGAGTATTTCTTTCTCCGCCGCCGCTGCCGCCGGAGAAGGGTCGTTTGATTCCCGATGGAGGCATTTTCTCCAAGCTTTCGTTTTTGAAGATGCAGCCGAGGTTTATTCGTGTCCGTGGGATAATTAGATCTATAGATGCGAGCTAGCCAATTTGAGGGCGGGATTCAATTCTAATAGTGGTGAAGATGTTTTGCAACACCAACACAGTTCATACAAACGTCTACCTCTCCGTTGACTGTGAGGATAATATTCGGTCACAGTACCTATTGAAAAGGAAAACCAGAATTTGGCCGCGATACACTTGATTTTGATAAACATTATTTATGTTTCCTGATTGCGTACACTTAATAAAGCCTGCCTTGAAAAAAATAAAATGGATTGGATTGGATTAGAATAAAGGGAGGAAAAAAAAAAAAAAAAAACCAAGACTTAAGACTGCGTTTGTGGGATATTCAAATTGAGAACACTCGATTTGAAAACTAAAGGAAGAGAAGGGAGTTACAGTTCTGAGAAGAAAAATATAGGTTGCGACCCGAATTCCAAGTGTAATCTGCACGAACCGCGATTTTAAATACTATATTGGAACATGCCCATGTTTGGCTCGGAACCCTGGCATCAATCTAGTGAGTTCATATTCATATCCGTAGGCCGCAATATCGTCACGATATTTACACCACGCCAAATCCGAAACATAAACCTTGTGTTCGTCCCGGTGCCACAAAACATTATTTCGGAAGAAATTATCAACCAACAATCCTTCCTTGCGAAACTCTCGTATCGTTGCCTTGAGGGCATTTAAGAAGGGGTCATCGGGTGGGTTGGTAATTAGAGCGTCCCAAACCGAGCTTTTGACCACTTCACCTGGACAGATAGTTACAAATGTAACGTTACCACCGGGGACTGAGAAACTTCCCTTTGTCCATCCGTGGGCGATAAGTTTGGGAGTACACTCTGCGTTCGCCATTACTTGCATAAACTCAACCTCATTTTCGTACCTACGCTCTTACGGATTAGTGTTTCTTTATTTTTTCTCTTTTCTTTCTCATTATTTTCTATGAAAAGGATGATAGTAATGAAAGAGGATGATCATTCTTACAATATTTGTGCATTTTCTTTGTCAAAGCTGTGCATAGTTAAACACCCGTCAGCTCCTCAAACGTATCATCATATCGTTAATTTTCGAAATTGGTAATAAGAAGCTTACTTCTTATTAGGCCAACCTGGAATGTATACTTTCATAATACATTCGATTGCCTTCCCATCGTTGGTGGAAAATATCCCTTTGAAGGCTCTCTTCCCGAGGTCCTGAGTTCCGACGAACCAGCCTAGGACCTCTCCCTTGTCATCAAATATCTTGCAACTCTCCGGGTTGCTCTCGAGAGCGGTCAAGTCGATGATTGCTTTGGTGTCTCCTTTTGTGGCTTCGTCTTTTATCTCTAACGTCTCAATCTTTTGCGTGAGCGGAACAGAACTCTCGCCTGTTGATGCCATTGAATTTGAGTTTTAGGCTGTGAGCTGCCTTTGCCCGTTTTCGAAGTGCTGTGGCTGCAACTTAGGCGTGATGACTTGGCGCTACTTTTGGACTTTTTCCAGTTTTCTTATGCCCCTGATTATCTGTGATTAAAGATTAATATAGGTTATAATTATTTTTTCAAATCTGAAGGCTATCGAGAGGAGAGAGTGAGAGGAGAAATAGGTGTATATAAGCTCGGGAGGACGAGAAAGTCCTAGAGTTTGGCACCAATCATCACCTACGAGAAGACTGAGGAAGGACAACTAGGCCTCCGAGTGTATGAGCTTTGGCTGGGCAACCAACGTTGTCGATTCTCTTCGTATGTCGCGAACGGTTTAATTACGATACAAACGTCTTAATCTTTAATTTCGATAGGTGGCAGATGTTTGGCGTACGTTATTACCGCAAATCTAATTTGAATCTAATTTAATCTCTCAAAAGCGACACGTTATTTCCACGTTTTTTTTTGAACTCGTGAATTTTTATAAGCTAGAAAGCACTCGTCGCAAAAGAAATCACGCTGACGCATTGATGCATTCATTTGTTAGAGTTACAAGTCTGGTACGGGTTCTACTTTCTTGACCACTCTAGCCGGCGACCCAATGGCTACGCTCCAATCTGGTATATCTTTAGTCACGATTGACCCCGCTCCGATAGTGCAGCCCTTCCCGATATTCACGCCCGGCATGATGGTTGTATTCCCTCCGATCCAGCAATCATCTCCAATCGTCACACCTCTCGCGTATTCTATCCCATCCCGACGGGATTGAACCCCGGTTTCATGGGTAGCAGCGAATATAGAAACGAAAGGACCAAACATGACACGATTGCCAATCTTCACTATCCCACAATCCAGAATCACCAAGCTATAATTTCCCCCCCAGAAAAAGGTTCGGTTAGCTTCTATCAGAAAGTAGCGTACGTGTGCAGCACATACTTGAAATTGGAGTAAAAGTCGTCCCCAATGATCGTATTGCACCCATAGTCGATATTTATCGGCGGCTCCATAAACGGTGCTTTACCCACCCCTCCGAGCATCTGCTTGAGCAGCACCTCTCGCTCGTCTTTTAGTGATTCCGGGGTGGCCGAATCGGGAAAGTAGGTGTTGTACTTGGTCATCAATTTTCGAGCGCGGAATCGCCCGTTCACGAGTTCGGGGACTTGAGAATCGTACCTAAAGTGATGCATACGCATATACGACTATAGTCAGATTTCCTGAATCTCGAGAAGGATAAAAAGTAAGGTTTTGACTCGTACAAGACTCCAGATATCATCTTCTCGTAGTCTTCGCACCATGGCACGTTTTCGAGCGTTTTGGCAAACTGGATTATTTCTGGGTTCTTTTCGGTGTTGGCCATGTTGTTTTCTAACCAGATCCGGTCGGTCGAGTTCGAATCGTTCCGGGTCAAGATATGTACTTAGCCACCTCTCCACCAAGCACCGGTGAATGTATATATTAAAGAAATGAAAAGGTTTTGATGGCGATGCAAACTAGGGTGAGACTTTATACGCTGTACCTTACTTTGAGCGTCTAATGAGATCGATCTAGAGAGCTCGCAGGTGTTACATTCCAGATTCTGCTTGAAAATTAGGTTGGCTTTCCGCGTTGCCACGGCGGCGTCTCGGTGCCGGCATGCCCCCGGTTGCTCACCGCGCGCTAACCCGTCAATGTGTTCCTCGGCGCTTTTGAACGAAAACGGTGTTGCCGATTGCGAGACCACTGAACAAGAGAGCGATTTTAAAAACTCGCTTTCGTAATCGGACGAAAAGTAACGCGCATACCAGTATAGATTCAAGATAACATCTTTTAATTTAAATTTCCACGGAGCTTACGAAACACAACCGTGCCACTTTATTAACGTAAATATGCCATTTTGTCCAAGCAATCGATAATCGATCAAGCTCGCCTTAGATATTTATAGAATCGACACCGTTTTCTTTTGTCTCTCGAACTTTGGAAAGATCTATCCATTCGAAAATTCCTCACCTGGAGAATTGCAAGATGTTCTTGTCATTGGCACAAAATTTTTACCCTACTATAGTGCGAAAAGACGGATGTACGATGTAACTACAACTTATCGTGCGTTAATAAGAACAGCTAACCCAAGAATAAAATTTAGCGAATCTTGTAGCCGCAACCAGTAGCCATTCCAGACCCATTACATTGATGAAAACCTAAATTTGTGCAATCAAGTCGTGATTGCTTGCTTTTGTCGTATTTTATAGTGACGAACGACTTCGCACACATGAATAAACGCGCGCACGAGCATATATAGTCTTGTGGTCAAGAAGCTCAGCGAAGGGAGCATATAGTATGCAGATGAAAGCTGGGCGAATTAAAAGGCCATCCAGCCACAAGCGCTTGGTAGCTCCGTTTTTCATTCCTTTATGCTCCTTGCTGAGTTCGGTATCAAAGTATGAAACTCGGTCTAAGGACGAGACCAGTCTATGGGGCAAATTGAAGTTTGACCTCGGCGAAGTCGTTCGGTGAAGCCAGAGTGGTCTCGTAAAGTCAGAGTATAGTATAAACGTGTCATGAGAAGTGTATGAATATCGCATCTCGCGGGCGTATCAAAGGAGGATATGAGACCAAAACTCCTGACTTTATCAACTGGAATTTCCATATATATCAGCTTCAGCTTACTTGCTTACCTGTCTCTGATTCCACATATTTTTGGGAAAGTTGTAGGCATTCTGGGTGAAACAAAACGACATGTATACTGTCAGTAGCGCTATAGCTGCGATAGAACCCTAGTGTAACTTGCCCTATGAATATCGATCGCAATGGAGAGTCCGTCGCGCTGGACTCTATTGCACCTCTCAGGATACTTTGAAACAGTCGACTCGTGCGGTGTGGAAGAGAAAGTGGTGAGCCCAGTTATTTTAATATTTACTTTATATAACGTTAAGAATTGCTTCCATTTATCACCTTGACATGTATACAGAGATTAATTGTAGAATAAATTTCTAATATTGCTCGAGAAAACTTGATTCCAACGAACCGGAACCCAACATTTCATTGTGCAAATGATTTTAGCCTACTAGCTTCACTGATATATTAAAATAACTTATTGATAATATTATTAATGCATATTACATGCGAGTACCCTTTCTCTATAGATCTAAAATTGTATCTAAAGAGGTATCGACGCCTCAACTGGTCTCGCAGTGGCCTCAACCGAAGACATGTCGACAGGTTTTCGAGCGCATTTCGAAAGGCCTTGAAGCAACACAAAATTTGCAACAAAAGATGAGCAACACTGGATCCACTCACTCCTTCAATTCCGACGATAACCTTGTCCTTAATCTTCTGGTCAACTTACTAAGTTTCTACCGAGTTCAAGCATCATAATTAAATCTCGTTCGCCGTTAATAGATGTCTACTTAAAACTCTAACTCATTCAATACTCGCTCGTTCTTGACTTACTAGATAATAGTATCACCAGAAATGACTGTGTTTTTGGGTGGAACTATATTAGTTCCAACGTATCACGATACTCGACCCTTGATCACGCAAGGGATCGTATCAAGTCAGTATGTGCTCAGGCCACCCACCTATATTTCCTCCCCCACGCCAAGGCCCAACGCCGATCAAAAAAGCTTAGCATTAACCGAGTTCCTCAAGTGGCATGAGCGCCTCGAGCTGAAGGGGGGGTTGGGTAATACAAGACTCCACGGACAGCCGTATCTTAATTTAATAATTAATTACAACCCCACTCCAGCACTCTCCTTTTCAAAGAGAAAAAGAAGCTCGTCGCAGCGACCCAAAAAAAATGCTCGGGTTGCGAGGCAAATTCCAAACATATCCGTATTCGATCCGCGCCGTTCTTCTCGCGACCGGTATCGCCTTTGTTTTGGTAGCCGCCTCGACGTTTTCCATGTTACAGAGCAGATGGACCGGACCCGATCTCACCTACTTTCATTCTACTACAGATGTAAACCCACTCCTGGCAATAGAAGGAGTTGACCGACTTATCAAAGAACACTCATACCCTCGTATCGCAGAACTCGCGGACTTTAAGGGTCTCGGTGAACTCTGCGAGTCTGCGAAATGGCGGCATCACCTCTACTTCAGTTGTACCCACAACATCGGCGGTCTCATGAACGTTCGCAACATGGTCTTGAATTGTGTTAGGTACGCGATAGCAGCTGGTGCGAGCGGGTTGATATTACCCCAGATTGAGGCTAGGGATCCCGTTGAGATTGTTCTCGTGAAAACGGGGCAGTACCGGCGTATGGAGTATCTCTTCGACGAAGGTTGGTTCAAGCGGGTCTTGGAACAGCACTGTACACAGATGAAGGTTTTTGACCGTATCGACGATGTACCGCGCTTTGGATACGCGACCATGCCGGATCTGTTAACCATCCAGACTCTTATGGGTCAGCCCCTCGGCGGTGGGCACGGTAATCTGAGGAACAGTAAGGCCAATGAAATCCATCCATATCCGAGTCTGGTCTTCCGAGTCCTTTTGTTCATTTATCGAGTTGTGTTGCTGATTTGATTTTAAATTGTCTTTTAGAAAAGCCGAAAGAGTTCAGATCACGATTCGACGCTTGGCTTGGAAACAATAAAAGGAGGCCGTCTCCCATAGTCCCGACGATTGTTCGACTGGACGAAAGAACCCTCTTCAGTTTTCCTCCGCACTTAGACTCTCCTGCTGTTATGAACGGGTTTGGGTTTATGCTGGAATTCCGTCAGGATTTGTCGGGATTGGCAAACATCATAGTCGACCGTCTGCACCAAGACATCAAAAGCGGGGGCGCGGGCGGCTCGGAGTATCTAGGTCTCCACCTGCGACGAGAGGCGGACGTGCTTAATCAAACTGAGACTTGGGCGACTTTCGACCAACTGGCGGATAAAGCCTTATCCGCAGCCGCTACTAATAAAATCAACCTCATATACGTCGCCACCGGAGATATAGAGACCGTGAACGAGCTCAAAGCTAAAGCGGCAGAAAGCGGCGTCAAAGTAGTCGACAAACACGATATTTTGAACAGCGATGAGAAGGAGTTTCTCAATACGTTTGCATTCGACCAACAGGCTATAGTGGACTATTTGGTACTGATGCGGTCGGGTGTATTTATCGGTAGCGGTCTGAGTAGTTTCAGTTCTCATTTGATCTCAAGGCGAGAATATCTTGCCAATATCACCTCGAAAGCGGGAGACCATAGATATGGAGGCGTTGACAGAGATGCATTAGTTGGACCTAAGGGGAGGCTAGGGTACTGGGATATGGACTGGCCGTGAGTATGCATATTTATCACGCGAGGATCACAGACATAATTTCGCAATGAAGTCGCGAGCTTTAGATTACCAAAACAAAAACGTTAATGTATAAAGTAATGATATTACAATATTTGCTATAAAATTAGTACCCCGGAGTTAATCGCTATCACGAGTTCCTTTATTATGTTTATGCTCTCTCAGTGGGAAAGGTCCTTCCATGCATATATATGTGTTACCAGTCAAAAATGTAATCTCTGTCAGGCGTAAAGGCCGTTCGAAAATTCTAATAAATTAACTGCGAAAATCCTCTGGGCTCCTGGTCTAGGTCACAAACCTATAAGAATATATTACCGATATTGAATTATATATTATCTCTCAATTTTTTTTTTTTTTTTTCTACAACATTATTATTGTCTACCAAACAGGACCAATTCCGTGCGATAACCAAATTTCAAACTCATGCAAGTATGACCCAAACCTCGACCGAAAAGATCAAACTCGTGGAACCATGGTCCGATCCCTTCCTATCTTGGACATATAACCATGCGGGGTACTGGGATCGACGAGCAACATAAAAGTTAGAATTCAGAACATTCAAAATGCCAAAACTCCAAAATGCGATAAAAATTTCTTAAAAGTATTCCTGCTCTTATTCATTTCAAATTATTCGTTGAGGCTATATATATATATATATAGGTATGAAGCATCCTGATATTTGATGAGCTAAGACTCTGGGTTTGGATCGATCCCTTTGGTAGGAGGTGGTGGGATTGATCTTGGAGAGGTTGTGAACGCTGCCGATTGTCAAGTGATGTGATGGGAGAGTATCGAGACAACTGAGGCCGAAGATGCAACGGTACTCCAGCCCTTAATTTTCACGGATGCGAAATGCGAAAGCAACTGCTAGCAACTAGCCTCGTCGACTGCGAACCGAGCTGGGCAAACGACATGATTTTGCGTTGGGGAAAACCGAGATTGAGCCTGGCAGTCCTGGCACTTAGCTTGCCTAGATCTCGGATTCGTCGTAAATGCAAACAATTCTTTGTTGAATAAACGAAAAGATGTACGATAGAATTACAAGTATCTGGCGACCGTATTGATAGGGGCTCAACGGACTTTGAAGCAGTGCTGGCGGCCGTCAAATTCGATATTTCGGGCCTGGTGTACCCACTCGAGACAAGATATCCCACCTCCAGTAGGCGTCTCCATCTTAAAGGCTCCAACCCATTTCTAGTTAGATTAACAACCTTGCAATTGATGCACTTGGCGGACGCAATTATTTGATTTTGGCTCTATGAAATCCAGATTACCCGAAGAATCTTTTCGCGAAGAAAATACTCAAGTACATTATAATGTAAATTTTTTTTTTTTTTTTTTAAAAAAAAAAAAAAAAAAAAAAAAAAAACTGTGGAAAAGCTTGATTGAGGGGGTTGTCCTGGGTGCATGTAGCCGTGTCACGCAGGTAATTGCTGATAGCTCTCAGCTCAGGTTCGTCTAGCCTCAAGACCAGGCGGACATGAGACGGGGAGGTTCATCCCACACCGGTCAACATATTCGATCATAGGGTTCGTCTCAGACAACCGACCGGGCGACATGATCAAGTCCTTTGGTGTAGTTATGCATACCGGGGCAACAGAATATTTGTTCCCACCGTGGTACCGCAGGGGCGTCACAAGCGAATTGAAACGAATCGCGAATTGGTCGGTGCATGTAGGTCGCAAGCAGACAGACAATCATCAGTGAAACCTCGCAACGATAGCGCTATAGCTCTAACTATTCGAAATTTCGGTCCTTTGTCGCCCACAAAATCCGCCCGGTCTGAGGCTAAATCATCGTCAAACCTGGCCAATAAGACCGGCCGCAACGCTAGATCTCGCGAATCCGGAGCGAAATCAACAAATCGAATAGGTGAAGGGGAAGTTTTTTCCTAAAAAGAAAAGGATACGAAAAACATCGATCCCGTACACGCTGAACTTATCAGAGCTTTGGATACTATATGATATGCACATATATGGCGCATTTGGTTCACAAGTTGTGCATGTGTAGTCTGTGTGTATGTGTGCATATCCTAAAACTGACAGCAGTTTTATCCAATATTACCAAACCTCGAAATGATATACGAAGTAAGATCATAATATCTCAATATTCGGTCATATTCGGTGCCGGTCGACTTAGACCAAATCGATTTTAGCTTCTCTTCCCGCAGATTGTCTTTTAGGTCTGACAACTCGATGTCTCAGACCTGGCCCGTCAACTTCGATGACTCCATCTGATATGGGTCCACCTCGTCCATCGGATGTAGTCTCGATTTATTGGATGAATTACCTTGATTTTCCAATGTCCTAGGTGGCGCTGCATGCGTGCAAGCACGAAGGAAAAAGAAAGAATACAGTCTTCGCGTTGCGTTGGGTCCTGTGGCTGCATGGTTTGAAGACCCACCGAACGGAAAATTCCCAGGTTTTGGCTGAAGTCTAGGCTATTGAAAGTTCAGCGGACGAAAAAAAAAATCGACTTTTGGAAGAGAGCACATATCTGAAACTTCCCTTGGGTTAGCCTCCCAGAAAAGAAAAAAGAAAGAAAGAAAGAAAAAGACCCCTCTCTTCTAGTGAGCATGAAACCCGGCTACCCCGGGCTGACATTGGTATGGTAAAAAAGAAGAGAGTTGGCCTGTGGCAGTATGAGGCTATGAATGATGCAATACGTAACAAATGCTGTGATCTCTCTGTGACATGAATGTCGACATGTCGGATGACTTTATCGATGCATGCTGGCCGTCATTAGCTTCATGAATTCATCGAAGAATATTGTCTTCGCGTCAAGCTTCTGGTTTTACGAGACAAGAAGAACCTACAAGGTTCAATATTGCAACTCAAGGTCGAATTGAACAGACAAGCTTCAATGCGACGTGACAGCATCATGTTAAAACATCGAAAGCAACATTAACTCGCTTTGGAGATCTATTTTTTGCAAAAATACTCGAATGAATCCGTCGGTGGTTCGCTTCGTCAATACGAGATTATGTTGGGGGTACCGAACGAGACCAGGGGTACCACCACCACCGTGTAAACCTTTACATGGCCACGCGGGTCCACCACACACAAACACCAGGCTTAGCTCTCGTTTCCGGTACCCGCAGGAATTCCTGCAAGCTTTTTCTTCTAGAAAAAGACTCAGCGAAGAAAGCAGCTAATAGGCGACAGAAAATCTGGTACCTTTCCTTCCGCCGCCCGGACTTTCTTTCCCTCGAAGGCCGAAAGGAAAAAACTAATAATTAATTCTGAGCTGTATTCAAATGGTTTTTTTGTTTCACAGCTTCAAACCTGCACTCTACTTATTCTGGAACTTCATATCGAAATGATATAATAAATCGATATCGCGATATCGATCTGTGAATCTAAAATATCAAGACTTTTTTTTAAAAACTACGCGAGTCTAATATGTGTTAAAAAAAAAAAATTCAATTGTAAATGGGTACTAGTAGGAGCTTTTTAAGGTATCATTACATCTACACAAAACATCTACACAAAACAAAAATGTCGTGATTGGATGGGTTGGTAAAAATGAAAAAAAAAAAAAAAAAAACTCCCATGATTTATCATTATGTTCGTCACGTCGTTATTTCATGATGTCGGTGAGAATTATTGCGAGACCAGTGAGAAGCTTTTTTCGCATACATATGATAGTTTTGAAATAGGGATTGGTTAATCCCATCATACGTGTACCCGAAAGTTTGAAAGCGCCTCACCCGTCAGAAGAAGAGAGAGAGGGAGAGAGAATACCTAGCGAGGGGGTGGCTTAATCGTATCCCGAATCGTACATGTTATCAAAACCGTCGTCCGGGTCAACCATGGTTTCGGATCCATCTTCATCCTGTCCGATCCAATCCAGAGGAGGAATATCGTGATTGTAGAGACGGTTTTCAGAAGACCACGGACTAAGTAATAGTCGTCGGCCGGCGAGACGACCGGCTGCCGATTCTGCTTCCAGTCGGGTGATATCGGCCGTGAGAAATGTGTCCATCGAGAAGGAGGTATGACCCAGATCTCCGGAATTGATAGATCTAGAGGATGGGCGCATTCGTCCGTACCCATCGGCGCTTTCACCCAAGGTTTGGTCGTCGTCGTGATGATGATTGCTACGAAGATATGTCGAGTTAGTTACAAGAGTAGTTTGACCCCCACTGGGTTCAAAGTAGTTGGGCAAGGACAACACAAAACTTACGTCGTAGGGGCGGCGGCGTTGGTTGGGACGGGTTTAACGGGGGAAGTCGCGACCGACCCGGCTTGAACGAAGACTTTGAAAGTAGTGAAAAACGTCATGGCGTCCACGATGATTTTCACTATAGATTCCAGAATTGAGAGAAGAGAGGGCGTCTGCTGGTACTATAACGGTTCAATCACAAGTCAGAGTCGTTCGTATCCATCCCGAGTTCAAAAGTCCATGGAGCCATCCGGCTTCGTACGTAATTAATTACACGACCGTGTTGAGAGATGCGGGGTGCATGGAAAGGGAAGGGAGCTGCGTGGTTCGCACCTGCTTAAGAAACTATGGGGAAAAAGGAAAGGACGGTCGCAGAAAAAAAAGGAAAAGAGCCTCTTTCGCCGCCAAAACTTTACAAGGGCATCACAGTTGTCTTCGTACCTTTTCATACGATACCGCAATGTTAACGACGAAGTGAGAACCAGCCAAGAGGGCAAGAAGGATTGCCACGGCTTCCTGATATCCCAAAGGATTGACCATATTTTCTAAAGAGTTACCGATCGATTCCGAGAATGTTGAAAGTAAAATAATGGACTGATGTGCGCATGTGCGTGCGTGGGGTTTTTGTCTGGAGTCAAAAGCTCAAACGCCAATTTGGAACCTTTGAGCATGAGGACGATGAGAATGCAGGGACGTAGTCTCCTCTTTATACCCCCTATACGAATGGGTGCTACCTTTTTTTTTTCAAAATCATTTCAACCTTTTTTTCCCTCTCTCTCAGGCCAGGGTGCGGCGCTCAAGTTACCAAACAATCGTCATCGCTGCCGTGCAGCCAAATTTAAAGCCGTCTGGAGGGAGTTCCTGATTTGACGAACAAAATGTTGGCCATGGCATCAACCTGATCGCGTGCCAAACACTCCCTTCTATCGGCCCCATGGAGTCTACCGGGGACCTAGATCAACTAAGTCTATCTAGGAATGGGAATAAGGACGGAGCCTGGAAGCTGCTTTGCGACTCGTCTTTGAGATGCTCTTGTCGAGCGGGTTCGGATATGTGTGGGGTGTGTGTGTGTGTCCATGTGGAGGCGCAAGTGGAGGGTAATTGTGAGCACATTGGAAAAGAAAAGAAAAGAAAACCCCGTACCTGCACTTACTTCCAGTAGCAGCAGAATAAAGCATGTGAGATGATGTACCATTCTCTCGAAAGTCGACAATAACTCCAGGGGAGGACCCACAAAGCCACTCGAAAGCTGCTTGCGGAGAGGAAAAAAAAAAAAAAAAAAAAAATCCCGCCCGCATTATTAGCACTATTCCTCAAAACTGTCGACCTGCGCTGTCAATTGCAAAGAGATGCAATGCATCAAATAAGAGACCCACTCCCAACAGCAGCGGCGCCACTTGACGTCCCCTGACTCCGCAAGCGATGCGGGGCCCCTCGAGCCCGGATACTCCACAGCCCCCGTGGTTCGGAAAATTCCTGTCATTGCGTCCAATAAGATTTGGCTGATTTATGGTTCCACATCTCTGGTGGCGTGAGAAATTCAGATTGATATTTTTGTGCACGCTGTCTCGTGTAACGTAGAGGTTCAAGTTGTCGCAACAATCCATGCCTAAAAATTTATAAACTGAAATGTTAACGATCGGCAATCGAACCGGGTTAGACCCAAGCAAGCAATAGTATACCCCAGGCTAGTTGGCAGGACGCATATACAAAGAGCGGAAAAATAAAAGAAAAACAGAAGGCTGAGGAAATCGTCAAGCTCGCAGCGTACGTCCCCGAGACTTAATAGCAAATCGTTACGGATATTTTCCCGCTTTTCTCTGTTTAGCATAGCTTAGAAAGCAGGGATCTATTCGATCGTCAATGCGATCTTTGCAAGGGATTTCAATAACATCAAATGATCAAATATTATAATATAAATCTCTGTCGATACCGTAATCGAATAAAAAGGAGTGGTTAGATGTCAACCTGCGTTACACAAATCCGTGTATATGCATCCTGACCAGTGAATTCGATCCGTATTAGGCTGGTCTCGGGGTACGTTTTAGGCGAGCACGGCTTCGCGCCAAGACGAGGTCCAAATGATTCTTGTTTATAAATTTATGAATACCGAATCCCAACCATGTAAAACGCCCATCGATATCTAAGCGTTGGAATAACAAATCCTCGAGGCCAAACTGATACCCCACAAGGGGTTGTCCTACAGTCGTATCCGACGGATACGTAGAATCAAGGGACCAGGTTCCGTCCCGTGTTTCGGAACATCAGAGTCGTCCCGTTCTTAAGCTCTTCTATCTCCCGCTGCCGTCTTTCGTATACGTTTAGGGTTCTGCGTCATATAATATCGACGATGTGCGACCTTTGATCCAACTTCAAAGTCGACAAAGTATCGATTCGAGGATAAAGTAGCTGTGTTCGGGACTAAGGTTGCGCTCTACACGACAATTGATTTACTGGGCGGATCCGTTCCGTCAAAGGATCCGTATTTTCCCTCCTAAAAGGTAACCGCGTACGGTATATCGATTTTCTTTTGGCGTGCCGTTGCGCTTGTACGTTATTAAGCTAGATATTGCGTACGGAATACATATTTTGTGCTCTGCATATCTAAATTCTGCGAGATTTTGAAGCGGGATTAAGGAACACTTGTCGTCAGGGACAAATTTGTGCTCTGCAGGACATGATATATAATATATGCTACAGCCAGTGTAAGCTACAAGATCAGATTCTTGAGGCGCCAGCCGACCGCGGCTTTGACGACTCCTGCCAATGAAATGAACTCCTCTGTGAAGCTCAGCCGAGTGTCTGACCAAATTCCTCTGCCGTCCGTTTTGGCTTTACACGGTATTGATGGTTTCAGTTGATGTTGCTGGCGCGGATATGATGGATCAAGGGAGTAGGATTGCGGATTCTGGATAGGATTGATGGACCCGATGTGAGATAACGATGACGGATATTCTGTCGGTCGATAGAGGAACGCCAGGTGTCCTGCAGCTCGGAGAGAGTGAACGAGTTGTTGAGGTGGCTGTCGTCTAGGTTGGTGAAGAAGGTGGGGGAGTACCAGCGGGTGTTGAGTTGGGGCCAGGCATGTCCTTTGCAGGGCATCGTATTGTTATTGATTGATTCTAAAGTACTATAAAATTTGGATGATGAGCTGAAGCTAATGGATATAAGTTTTTGATAGACTACTATGGATTACTTATTTGATTACTTACTTGAATATACGCATAAATAAAACATAATAGCTTCGATTAAAATGTATATTTATATTTTCTGGTGGTTTAACCGGTTTTGCGGGGTTTAATTATCGGGAACAGTTCTCCAGCGAAAAGTCTCTTGTGTTGCACGCGTTGCTTCCCTGACTGTTCTCACTCGAGCTCCGTCTTTGGTCTTTGGGAGGGGTGATGCGGAGGTGCACGTAGTGTATCCGAGTACGGTATCCACTTTAAGTACTTGAGTACTTACTTAAGTAGGTACCTTCATACCCGAATGCTAAATTTTATATCTTGCATCAATCAGGAGACAGAGCTCTAGAGGTTGAACATGGACATGAATAAGTATTAATATATTTCGATATAATCGGATCACATATTATCTGTCCATAAATGAGGGGCAGCCGGCGGGGCCCGGGACCCCGACCAATATTTCTGAATATATATACTAATATTCCGCAGTGGATCTCGACATCAACACCGCTTGTCGACCTTAAGATCTCAGCCAAACATATTATATAATCAGTCAATGGCAAAAAGAACAAACATGGAATTTTACTCTGGTCCGCGGTTTCCGATACCTGGTAGCATGGGTTTTCCTTGGACGGCAGGCCCCCTCTTCGCCTAAATTACCATGGTTCGCTCGCGCTCGACTAACCGGAAGATTTCTCTCCGTGGTTTCACGCTTGAACTTGCAGGTACCGCACTTTTAAACCGACAATTAATCTATTTTCGCCTTCAGCCGACAACAGCTCTATAGTTGTATCGGTCACACGGAACTCAATGCTTGAGGGGGAATAATGAAATCCATGTGAGCGACTCGAGAAGATTCTCCCCTCGATCCCGAAAAGCTCCAAAATGCTCTCTTCGAGACAGGGTTCTGTTGAGAAACTCACTAGGTTTCTGTTTCGAGGAATCAAAGCCTGTGAATATATTTTGTTTTCTCTTACATACAACACTTGTCAGGATAATACCTTGCACGGGGCTGTATCCTTTCGTCCTTCATCCAGAGCTCGTTTAACGGCTAAACTATCCAGTTAAAACTTTTACGAAGCTAAGCATACGATCTTCTAAATATCACCTATAAAAGCAAACCAAAGCTTCAGGGATCTATCTTCAAAACCTTCTCGGTCCGTAAGACCGGCATCTTTCCACTGTAGGAGAATGGAAATTCGGCGCGATATCCATATATGCCGGCTTGTGTCGAGAATCAATAACAAATAGTCTAGAAGTTTATATAAAGCATCAGAGTCAATCCAAAATGCCCTTCGAGTCAACTTCTTGGCACGATCAAAGCTTCAAGACTAGTGCAAATCTCATCTTCTTATTGACATTACTTCAATCTCAAAGATACTGGAATCATGAAGTCAAATCTAATCTCAAGTTTGGGTGTTACCCTGCTGGCATACAGAGGCGTCCAGGCACAAGGCGCCGCCTGGGCACAATGTAGGTCTACCAATCCTATTTCTTTTATAAAAAGCTTGCTTCCGCAGGGTTTAAATTGTATTTTTGCGCTAACTCTCATAGGCGGTGGTATCGGCTGGACTGGCCCTACTTCATGCGTATCTGGGTACTATTGCTCTTATTCGAATCCTTACTATTCGCAATGCATACCCGGGACCGCATCTACCACTCGCATATCAACAACGACACCATCAGCTACAACTTTCAGGACGTCAACAACCACAAAATCTTCATCTGCGGGGCCCTCCCCGACCGGTGGTACCAAATATTGGTTCAGCTTGTGAGTTAAAGATACATGCCTATCAACAATTGTGGTTTTAATTAGCTGACATTTCGAATAATTTCTATAGCGGCAATTCTTACACATCCACAGGCTTCAATGCCAACGGAAATCAACCCACCTTGCAAAATCCTATGGGAAACCCAAATTATCCCGGCACGACTACTTCCAACGGTCCAAATTGGATTGACGTATTGACCACAAAATACAACAAAGCACCTACGCTAACTTATAATCTTGCCATATCGGGTATGTTACCCTACTACACAAACTCGAACGATAGTTGTTCAATATCATTTTTTATGTTCTGCAGTGACTTGATATATTTTCCAAACTGTTAGGTGCGAGTATCGATAATTCAATCGTGAATGCCAACAACGTCCCAGCGGTGACAGACCAAGTCAACACGTGGATGTCAAAATACTCCAACAAGCCATCATCCGCGCCATGGCAGTCAGGAAATACCATGTTTTCCGTTTTCATCGGTATCAATGACATCAACAAGGCGTACTCTCAGAGTAACATCAACTCCCTCATCGATACCCTTCTCACCGCAGAATTCAACCTCATGAATAAGATTTACAACACCGGTGGGCGAAACTTTCTATTCTTCAACGTCCCACCTGTGGACCGATCTCCATTGATCGCACCCAATTCCGGTTGGGCGTCGCAGGAGAAACCGGTTATAGCCACGTGGAACACCAAATTGCAGACGTATATTGCGAATTTTAAAAACTCTCATTCCGGTGTGAATACCTTCTTCGTGGACGCCAACGCGCAGTTCAATATGGTGTTGAACAATCCGACAGCGTATGGCTTGAGCTCGGATATAAGAAGTTACGGAAACAACCAACAGTTGTTTTGGGCGGACGTCCTCCATCCGAATGCCGTTATGCATAGTATTCTTGCTCAGGAGGTCGCTCGAGTGGCGAATGTGAGCGGCTTTTGGTGAGCCACGATGTACCATATATACAGCTGTCTATTATGATATTATTCTTTGGTTGAAATCATGAGATATCATGCATGGTCTCGCAATTAAGATACCATATAGTTTAGATATATCCTTCGCCTTTTGTATCTGTATCTGCTGTGTTGTTTGGTTTGGTACCGCGACTGCCATATCTATGAGTTAGTTACAAGACTGATCCACCAAAAACATATCAATATAATGCAATATCAGACAAGAATAACTCAAAAGTGGCTCCATCGGGGCAAGAATCCTGGGAGTAACAAGTTTTTTTATTTTTTATTTTTATTTTTGTTTTTAAACTATAAAGCTCCAAAGAAAGAGACAGAATTAGGGACCCCGGCCAGCAGACCATGGAGTGCGCAACAGTGGCTGACTTGGCGCAACGCGGGCGGGCCGCTCGATATAGTCGCACAGGTTGTAAGGCACGCGCACGGCGCCGGCGCGATTGTATCAAAAACCGGGAAAGTGCCTCGGAGAGGCTCGGAGGGGGAGCCTCNCGGAGAGGCTCGGAGGGGTAGCCTCGAGGAACGGGGTAATTACGGGCTTGCGCTGCTCAGCGAGAGTCGGGTCCAACAGCGCGAGAACCACCAGCGATGCATCGATGCAGGCAGGCCCAGACTGCGGTGGAGTTTCTCGTTTTGTCGCCATTCAAGCGTTCATGTGGGCTAGCCTGCAGCAGTGTGCGCCTTCCTGTCAAGGGCCGGCGCCAGGTGTGGGTGCTGACAGCGAACGAAAATTTCTAAACGTTGCAAACCTGCATGCAAGTTAACACTGGTGATGCAGGCAGAATACCTTTGTTCTTTTTATTTTCCTGGGGAATGAGATGGAAGCAAGGCGTACTAACTACTTAATGATAAGGGAAAAGGAAAGAAGGGGAACATACATGTATACCGACTCCACCCTTCATTTTTGAGGACTGATATGATATGATATGGCCAGATAGTCTCGTTTCCAACCTGCCTTTCGGACTGACGTCGATGAGCTCGAGAAGTTCAAGCTCGCAAGGGTAGCGTCTCCGGTGATATTTTGTTTACCTAGTTTTCTGCCTTTTTATCAATTGAAGGACGCGCATTCATTTCAGTAGATGTCGGGACGTGATGAAGTAGGTCTCAATCGAAGGACATCCGGTGTTTCGAAAGTTTCTCAGCTCGGAGCGATGTGCAAAAAGTACACTTCTAAGCTATCCACAGAGGCAGGCCTGAAGGCATTCGGATGATTCAGAAAAAATAAAAAAAAAAAATTATATGCTCACCACGGGCGGGCATGGATACTAATTCTCCATACCCAGTATCCTCGGCGTTCGCTTGAAAAGTGTGTGTGGGAGGGGTGCTCCGCTATAGCATGCTCCACTATAGCAGGCTCCACCTTCAGAGCTCCATCTCTTCCTTAACGAACCCGCCTGTGTGCAGTCTAGATACACGAATACCATTCATTATTGTCAGCATCGAGACCATGGCCATGCATGGCAGAACCGTCAGCTTCTTTCCATTACGAAATTGACGCATGCACATGATGGGAACGTACGTTGACGGAAGAGAAGTCGCGCAGTTGTGCTGGCTGCTACTACCAGTGGTCATCCTCGATAGTCTTATCAGAGTCGAGTCTCAAGCTGTTAAGTTTGTGAGAGCTCAGGATCTCGGTGCTGGGGGGTGGATCTTCTGTATCCCTCTCCAGCTACCACATCGCAGCCGAATGGTACTAGTCGCAGTTGTTCGCCGCTGCAATGTTTCATCAACGAAGCAAGCGTTTAGTTAATATGAATGTTATCTCAAGGGAAAAGCAAATGCAGTTTGCAGTTGTCGCGAAATAGAGGATTAGTTCGCGGCAGGTTCTAAAAAAAGAAAGGAAGATGGTTTGTTCCCCAAGGACGGGTAGAGCCAGGTGCCCGCTATAGCGCTCGTTAGATCCCGTTCACTGCCCGACACACTGGACGGTAATTTTCAGGTCGAACGATCAAGACATCGAGCTCGAGAGCTGAAGAGGAAACGCGAAATTTCGAAAACGCGAAAAAAAAGAAAGGAAAAAAAAAAAAAAAAAAAAAAAAAAAAAAAGAAAGGAATCGAGTTCGCGACGATGTCAACGTCAATTAGTTGCGATTCGGAAGATGCGCTCCTCAAAAAAGAAGCTTCCGATATCAAGTATTATTTCACGAATTGGGCGAAAATGGAGGTATTGTCATGGGATTTGAAGCACGGAAACTTCCGACTGGCTGGTGGCTTGACAAGCGGCCCAACGATGAGGCTGTGCAACAGGGTAAACGAGGATCGATCGATAAGTCGACTAGTCTGTGATCGATGATCTCGGGGAGTCTGAACTAAAAAATAAAATAAAGAAGCAAGGAAACAAGCTTCCTTGACATATATGCATATCCTATCTTCCCAATCAAGCTTGTCGGACATAAGGTCCGAGTCGTTGATTATCTAACGTTATAACGGTATCAGCCCTGCAGCAGAAACCGCTTTTCCCTTAGGTGGGCCACTCTTCTGGCCCGAATTCCGCTGTGGATACTCTGCAGCTCTGTTTGGCCGTAAACATGCAGATGTTTGATCATTCATCCGCCTCCTTTGACTCGTATGTCGGAAGTTTTCAGCCTCTTTTCTCTCTAGTCTCCGGACATGCGCCCGTGCATGAGATGATTAAGCGTAGGATAGTATATACGTATACTAGTATGCTTTTGGGGGAAGATTTAAGTTCCCAAAACAAGATCATCGCATCATGATGCATCATGATCACAGGCGGCCTATGTTACGTTATATATAAACGGGTAAAGATATTGGTCCCAGCGTGATTTCTAAGATGCATAATCTGTTTCTTTCAATTCAAAAGTAGCGCCCACAAGAGTGACAAGCAACTGATATCAGTTTTCAGAGTTGGGGATAATAGAAGCTTGCTCGCTAGTGCAGGAGCACCATCTCGAAATTTGTGTTCGTGCTCCAGCTAGCTATTAAGCTTTTCTTGGCTAGACGAGGAACTCAATCTTAGCATAAAATAACGCGGAACAACGAATTGGGGTCCATAAATCATGATACCGATCATGAAATCCCAGCTTGGAACATTCTAAAGTGAAATTGATTAAGACTGCAATTGCAATATTACTGCAATCAACTCAATTTTGCCAATTTCGCAACACGTCGATTCTGGCAGACCGCGAGACCATCCGGTGCTGGAGATCTCTAGGTATTTGCTAGTGTGTTCGAATCGCTATCTATATAGAGGAAAGAGCAATGATGATGTTCCTGCAGAATATTTGGGCAAAGGATCTCACAATCCTTCGCGCTTACCTGCTCTATGTTTTTGGTGCCTCTAACAGTTTTGAGAAGGTTTCATAGCGGCTTGGAAAGAATAGATCAAATAAATTTAAACTTACTCGGGTCAAATTATTTGAAGGATTCTGTTTGTTGCGTTATCTCCGGCTACATTTTGAATTAGTTCAACTGCACAAGGAAACTGAATAGCTAACAACCCTCGACACGGAAAGCCCGTAGTGAGAATCCTGGAGATTTGCATTTGTTATTATAAACATAACTATTGGGGTAGATTCTATCCCTGCTTTGCGCCCTGCCTACCCCGTCCCATACTTCACTTTTCCTCCATCCTGACAAACTTGTTAAACGTGTCTTCGAGCCATTGAAAATTCTCACAGAGACTCTTCAAACGGTCTTCCGGGGGCGGAGCTGCACCTGGCCAAAAGACACTAGTCAAGAATAATCCGACCTGTGCCGCGGTTAAAATGCCATCTAGAACCTCGGGGCGGTTTTTCAGTGCCTCAGGCATGTTTTCCAAAAACCCATTCCACCAGGCCTTCGTCATATCATTCGTCCGAGGAAGTTCATAATCGGATCCACGAATATTTCGGAAAGCCAAACGTCTGATGGCCCACAGGTTCTGCCAAGAGGAAGAAGGGATGTGGCTTCCCAATCAATAAAACCGACAACTTCATTAGCATCATCAAGGATGACCTAAAGGAAGATTTTTTTAAGCAAAAATAATGGAAATTTTAGAAAAGCCTCTAGAATTAAAGGTGAGTTGATCTTACATTCATTTCGTTGACGTCTTCATGAATGATGGCTAAGGGCAAACAATCGAGAGTATCAAGCCTGTTGATAAGCTTTGTTGTTTTTTCTCGCAGCCCCTCAACTTCATGCTTGATTTCGTTACGCAAAATCCACTGTAATCGAGGGCGAATATACGACTGGATGGTGCTAGAGCTAGCCTCATTGATACCTGTACACGCCAGTAATCCACCGAGAGCTTTGAAAATATGAGCACTTTGTGCGTCCGTAACGTCCTTGTCATCATCCCCAATCGCCCACACTTCTCCGGCGATATAATTTTGAATGTAGGCAAAAAATGCTTTGTTTGTGAAAACGCGGTGTATTTCCGGGATGACAGGACCTACCGGTAGTTTCGAACGCGCAAGGATTGCCTTGGTGACATCAATTTCGTTGTTGCGTAGCTGAACAATCCACTGGCTCTTGTTGGCAAGGGCTACGACAACTGTTATGCTGAACATGCCTTGGAAATCGACCATTTTTTGAGAATCAGCATCGACGCCGGCGTATTCGGAAGCTATACGAGCAGCCTCTACTAAAGCGTCTTCGGGCGCGATCTCAGAAATAAGGGTTTTTGACATGTTGACTGCTATTGAAACGACGTTTTTCGAGGAAGAGGAAACGCGATAGGATAGGAGTAACAGAACAGGACTGACAACACATTTCTTCAATGGCTCGCCGCCTCTCCCACCACGGTAGTATACCACCCTCCAAGTCTGGCGCAGCTGGCTCGCGAGACCAGTACCACCCGACGGCCTTGCCCTCTTGTCCACTCGGTTTCGAGGCTAAAGGAGAACAGCGCCAGCTGTTGCCAGAAATTAGAAGTGTTTTGCTCATTCCAGCTTCGCTCATGCCAACCTAGGACCTTTTGCAGAATTTTTCGTACGACAGTTGATTTATTCACTAGAATTCTTCTCTACTTAGACCTAGCTATAGCTTAAATGATGAGATCTTAATAATGAATAACCGTTGGTAGACATTCGGGAAAGTTGATTTCATCTCCAACCGTGTCCCGATAAATGTCTTTGGAATATATCATCGTCTGCACGGAGGAGGCTCAGAGCCACAGCATGAACGGGAATTTTTGAATGCCGTGACGAAATACTTATTGGTCTTGAATTCGTAACGAATTGCAAAGAACGCTTCTATTCAGGCGATACGAATAGTATCTATCATAGATTCCCTCGTGATCATAGTTTGAATATCTATCCAATAAGATCATTGAAGAAGCCCACGGCGATTTTCTGGATTACACCCATATGACCATGCAAGTCCAAAGACATGTATGCTTTTTCATCTTTTGGGACATTGGCTCTGGAAACTTTCGGCAGCTGTACAGAGATATAGTATATACGGAAAGAACCCGAATGATCATATGATCCATCCGGAATCCTTTCATGCGTACTGTAGATCAACAATTCTGATGAATAAGAGCGACACAGCAGTAAACCATGGATATGCGCAAAGAATCCGAGCAACCCAACAGGGTTACATTAATCTTCTGAGCAATAGCAAAGGCAATTCGCCACCACTATGACCCTTGGACGGGAAGTAAGGTGTCCGAATTCTTTTCGCGTGCACTACAAGGGTAGTACAATTGAATTAGCACCCATGATGCAGATATAAAATGTCGAGACTTGACCGAGAATTGAACTAAGACAGACATAGCCAAATATGTTCCAAATCAAGCATATGCATTCCTTCACAGTTCAAATCCACTCCAGCTCTTCTAACAATTGTCTCTCCAGAATCAATTCACCATGATTCCATCTACAGTCTATAACAGCCTTCCGCTCGTTCATCAAGCAGATGAGTTGACTGCTAAGCAATCTGTCCTCCGTGAAAAGCTTCTTAGCATCATTCCTTCCCATGCTTTGGACAATGTCTTCGGTGTTCGCCTCATTAACAAGCATTTTGACATGCAAGATGCCGGATATTTGCGTCCTCTAAGCTATGCCGCTTCGTACCGATCGATTGTCTCATATGACTCCTCACCATCGACAGTATAGTATCTTTGGCCAACTCGAATTAGTGAGCCCCAATTCTTTGAATGATACAAAATTCTCGACAACAGTCTTTAAATTTAGAGGGCACCGTCAGGGTCGGCGGACTTCTACCGCCTTCTCCCACAACAACAGCCCCCAAAACACGCAAAAAAGGCCGAGCGAATGCGGGAGCAAAGTTTGTTTGCTCGAAATGCTCGCTGCATTTTAACTGTGCCAAAAAAATATGGCAAACACACCCAAGAAGTTCATAGAGCAAAGGCTTTCTTCTGTACTTTTTGTGGACGGGATTTTGTGCGACCGGACTACCTTAAACCTGGAGCTTGCTTGACACGCCGGAGGCGCACCGTGGAGGGTGTAGTCACAAAACAGGATCGGGCTAACGTGTCGAGTTCACGATATCCCTCTCGGGAACCTCCAACTCGCCGAGTAAATATTCGAGATTTGGACCATAGAGACCATCCCCAAACGAATATTCGGAACAGATAATCTAGAGATGCCGAACTCAATGCTCCTGCTTTGATAACTTCACCCATCTTCGTATCACCAGGAACCCCAGAAACCGGAGGCACGATCCTATACTCTCGTGCCGAACCTCCACCCGGCCAAGCGAACAGCCAGGATCTCAATCGGGATACAGAGCCAGTAAATGCCGAACTCCGGAGAGCATTCTTTAATCCGTTTAAAGATACAACACTGCTTGGTGAAAGCCCTTCAACTGGTTCTTCCGGTCGCGCCGAAAGTGGAGCCAGTGGCTATAATATCCTTAACCATTGTATGCTCCTGCCTGCACCGCGAAGCTATTTGACTCCCAACTCGCTTAATGATCCTCGAATTTCACCAACTAATGGCGATTCGCTGACTGCTGCCCTCCCATCAACCCAAATTAAGCCCACCGTTACTCCCAGATCCACCCGTCAACCAGATAGCGCACCTGCTGCTGATTCCTCATCCCAACGTTCCGCGAAAAGATTGAAGCCGGATGTAGAATTCAACTCAGGGCTCCGGCAAGATTTCGAATTAATGCTTATGAGTAAATTAATGGCCTCGCAGGAAAAAAAATATCAAATTAAAAACAGAAATTAGGACTTAGCATGATGAGTGTAAGGCCTTGGAGGAGAAAGTTCTCAAATTAGAAACAGAAATTATGATGTTGAGATAAAGGCCTGGTATACACACCACTGCTGAGCGACCGAATCCGGGCTCGCCTTCTGTAAACAATTCCACACGTTTAGATACAATATCTTCATAACGCAACGATCTATTATACATATTTTTTTTGAACTAGTGTTGTAGTACTCTTATAGGAGGAGCCTTTTGGGAGTATTTTTTGAACGTCGTCCGCAATGCCTTCTGTTCGTCGATCTATGCAAACAATATTTCACATATGGCTATCTGGCTTACAATTTTTAAAGCGGTACATGCAGGGTTTTCAACAGGCCAATTAACAGCCTTCCAGACTAATATGCCGCCAACGAAATGTTCACCGACCGCGAAGTCGTATGAGAGCAGGTGGCGCCTATGAAGAAGACTCGTGGCAGTGAAGCCTACGCGTTTACAAGTTCTTTGGTGAGACAACACCTAACGCAGATGATAAAGTGCTCGACTCGATCCAGAACGACATCCCTTCCATATGCATATATGTCAAGTTGGCCTTTTCTACCCCATATCTGGGCCCAGCTAGGCTTTCCTTCATGAGGTCATCTTTCCTGGTAAGTATATACACACGAGGACGTGGCCGAGAAACCAGCAACAGCAGAAATAAGACTGCTTGGCGTATGAATAATCGAACGGGAAGAACATGCCGTCGGGATCGATTTACACGAGACAGGTTGAAGGAAGCAACTAGTACGTGTATCTTCCGTAGCTGATATATACAGTATCTTCCAATTTCGAGAGATAGTCTCATATTTCTATTAATTTGTCTCCCAAAAAACTCCAACTTAAGTAGATATAATGATATTTAGAATCTCAACTGATCCCTCATCATTAATATATTTTTGTATTTTTGTAAATGGGCTGTAAGTGAAAAGTCGCAGCAGGGCATACACAAATCTAGCAGTGTCTCATATCCGTCCGTCCGTATTCCTTCGCGTTGAGCATGCACATTTGGTATACGAGAAAACCCGTATTCCTTGTTCGTCGAGATGCATGATCATGGTTTCCATATGTATAACGGAACAGACGCGCACGAATGTTACCCTCTAATAACGGCAAGTTTAGTATCTTGGGATCTCGCATCCCAGAGGTATGAAACTGAATATTAGCTGGATGATAAGACGATATATCGATATGGTTAAAAAGCTCGAAATAAGACCGTGTCGGTTCAATCCCCTACCGGGATGAATTACATGAGGTTAGATTGAAGAAGCTATGTTACATAATATATGTCTGGGGATATATATATGTGTGTCCCAGGACTGATTTTTCAAGAAGTTACGCGCGTTATATATAATTACGAGACTGGCTGATCATGATTTATTCTGGTTTTGTGGCCATTCTTTCGCTATTGCAGTCGGATCAGGGAGTAAAGACACTTTTATACAAAAATTATATGTACACTGCGTATGTGATCGCGATTTATTAAGCTCAGTCTAGTATGAAGTTTATAATTAACTTGAGTCATGGTTGATTAATTGCAATTGTTGTAATACGGTCGATCAATTGATGCACCAGGTCCGATTCCGTGTTCTATTCCCAAAACGGAAATTTACCCGGAAACTGGCGAAATAACACAGGCGAACAACACATTGCGTTGTCTGGCAAAATTGACATTGCGGATGATCGCGATCGTCGATGCAATGAGGGTGGTCCCATTGAGAAATGAAACTAGGTTGAGAATAGTTTGGGTAGTTTTGGATAGTACACAGGTTTGGACGTAGCCAGAGATCTAGAATTCATTGATATAGCGTGGTTATTCAATCTACGATATGTTCGATTCGTATATGCAGGCTCGATTCGATGTGTGGTTAAAAATTTCTCACGCACATCCGCACTCGCTCGGTGGGCAGCTGCATCCAGCCTTCTTTCAAAACAGAATGTGTATGCTTCCAAACTCTGAGCTTCAAAGCGGTAGGTTCGCTGATTAGTCGGCTCGCGGCTGGGGGAGCCTATGGAACGGGGCATTTCGACTGATTTTGGAAAAAGAAGAGCCAAAGAGAAAAAGAAAAACAGATTCAAGCGGCAAGAAAGGAGCAAAGAGTGAATTTATAAGAATAACAAATCCGATGTCAGGCCACCGTGTAGTTGCAACTTGCCAGCTTTTTAAAAACCAAAAAAAAACCTTCTGGTCATATTAATTAGCCCCCACTTTGCAAAGGGAAAGTAATGCGGTTGTTTTCAGGCGTGCATTGACTTTCAGGCGTGCATATAGGCGTGCATATATTGATAACAGTTCATCACTACTGAAATGGCGGAATTATTTTCTGTTCTGTCGGTGGAGGCAGTGAACTCCGATGGCGGGCGTCTGACGCGAATGCTTTTCCCGTCGAGTGCTCGATAATTTCCACAGATTAATCCCAGTTCAAAGGTGGAAGGATAAGCGAAGTTCTGGAGTGGGGTCGGGGGCGCCTGTGGCTCCTATTAAATGATTCAATTCACAAAAGGTTTCCGCCACTTTTCTTATACGGAGTACTCCGCTTCTAAAACCCTTGCGTGATATCTAGCAGAAGGATAGCCACTCGCACATAAGGCAACAAGATCCGGAGAATTTGTGTTTTTTGACTGTGCTACCTCTAGAGTGGTATGATCATCTGCATTTTAGCGCGCCAACGGATGCCCAGCCTCAAAATGACAGTGTTTACCCTCCTTCCGTGCAGTAACGGAAGACCCACAATTTTAACTTTTTTCTCTTTTTACAGTTTCCGCTATTGTTATGCTTGAAGTTATTAGGATCAGTGGTTTAGGGCCAAAAAAGACCAATGGTTTAGGGCCAAGAAGAATCAATGGTTTCGAGCCAAGAAGGATCGATGATGTCGGGCCAAGAAGGTTCGATTCAGAGGATCAAATTTGCTCTATACCGCTTTTTCCGTTTCTCAGGAAACAGGAAATACCTTCCCAAACTAGGGCCCTGGTCATTTCTGTGGCACGCAGACCCCACTCTCCTGGAAACAGTTAGCCTTCATGAATCGCTTCTTCACTGGAAGCCCTAAGGCCACACGGGATTCCGACCTTCGAGGGTTCCGAGATACGAGATGAACCGATTCGCGGCTCAACAATAACCCTCCATAAATCAACCTCGCCGATATACCACGTAATACGTTTAGGATACAACGTCCAACAGACTGCTATATGAGATCCTCGAACCTAGCAAATCTCTGGTATCCCGGTTCTCAGACTTTCCTAACTTATCTCTCCTTTGATCATATCGGACCATCACACTCTCCGGAATTTTTAACTCGGATATTTGGTTTAAATTTTAACTAGCTAGCTCTGCAGCGAATCAACAGTTTAAAATCCCTTGTTTGGAGATTAGGTTCTTCTAAGATCTTGAACCGAGCGAACGCCCCTCGATAATGTCCCAACGGATCCTACGCGCCGGAGGTGGATTGGGAAATTCCAAAGCATCAAAGACCGAGCTTCTGAGAAATCTCTTTGGGGATGAAAACAATCCGGACATACCTAGTCATTATGATAGATGGGCCAACATACAGGTACGACTACTTTTTATTATAAATACGATGAGTTTAGCGGATCGATGAGAGAGTGAACCAATGATAAGATTCCCAGTCTTACAGACTGATTCTGTGTTTGTTACTCTACAGAATGTCGTTCGATCGGTTTATAAGGAAGTCAGCATGGAATACGGATTCTACAACAAACGTTGGACCGAGATATCCCCGCGTTTCAAAAGCTTTCTCAGCCACAAAGTTCTTTCCGGATTAGCGGATTACGACCAACAAGCCCTCTGTCGCCGACCGGAAATATTAGAAAGATTGATTAAAAATCATTCGGTAAATAAAGATGACTGGAGGAGAGAAAAACAAAAAAAGGCTGCTAAACTACGCACGCAAGATCAATCCGATGCCCCGCCTCTACGACGCGCTCAATCCTCCCCAGCGGTAACAGATACCGATTGCGAGAAGAAAGACTATCAATTCAAAGAGTTTCTACCTCGGCAACCGAGCTTGCAAATGCTATTGAGTCCGCTACCGTCACTTGCAGAAAAGGTAGAGACGATAGAGGGTGGAATACCATTCGGCCTCATCACGTGCTAAAGGACCTTACCGCTAACCGGAGAACTAGGAGAGCACAGCTTCAGCGAACAGCAAGCCAGACCCAAGCAATGCAGAGACCAGTCCCCCAGCCTCGATCGCAACCCCGAGTACAAGCCATATCTTGTTGTGATGGATTGTTCTAAACAAACTGATCAGTTAAATTTACGGAGTGGATCCGAGACCACTCTATCCTATAACGCTATGCTCTATACGCATTAATCCGGGTTGGAGTTACTATACAAGATTGGAGTTATTATAGGGACTTGGGAAACTTATATTTGCGGGCCAGCGTTAGGAATCGGCAACAAACAGTCTATAAGGAGTTTGGGGTATTATTGCTTGATAGTATCGAGTTTTGTATTTACTTGGCAAGTTATTTACGTTCCATTCACCCGAAGCCTAGCGCTGCGTGTTGCAGAGCCGTATTGCAACCACCGTATACGTATGTGGGAGGCATGACGCTCAAAATTGTGGTTCAAAGTATTCGGAAAGCATTAGGTCTGGATGTGCATATGTGGAAGCTGGGCCGTACATCTTGGATGGTGGGAAACGTTCCATCGTTTGACTTTCGGGAAGGTTTCCAGGCTCCTTAAATTCTTTTTGCCTTTGCCGATTACCATTCCCGGTGCCGAGACTCCCGAGGTGGTGCCGAGAGACAGCGTTTCCGGATCGCTTTGGTGCGGAGCATGAAACAACATTGCAAGCTAGGCAGGGATTCGGAAGTGAGGAACATCTTTCCATTCAATGCAATGCAACGTGCCATGGGATTTTGCCTTCTTGTCATCAGCATCTCTGATTTAAGGTGATTTTTGCATAGATGCGATAAAGGGCTTCCGGCTTCCGGATCCGTAGCCATGCAATGGCACGACAGAGCTGCAGAGAGGCGTCAGACGTCTAGACTTAAAGCGGGACAGGGGTTTAACCGACACTGTTTTTAGACGCACACCAATCCCCGAAACTAACACCAATCAGCCTTGAAGGTAATGAAAGGGTGCCTAGCTTTCGGTGACCTTGTAAAATTTTATGTCCTTGGGGAAGCGAAATAATATATAAGTACACCCCAGGTACTCAGCCAACCATGGCCTAAAAAGCACCACACCAGGATAATTTCGCCCTTTTTAGTAGGCGGCTAACGTTTTTTGACCGAGAACGAGGGTACCGGCTTGCTATGCGGAGCCTAATTATCCCGATACCTAAACACTCGGTATTAAATATCGAGGGAAACGGAGCAAGTGCAGCAGTGAAACTAGCCATTACCAAGCCTAGTCAGGAGCTTACCAAGCGAACAAAGTAGGTACAATATCTCGTATAATTTTAGTTAATACTCCGGATATCGAGGGTGAATTCGATCAGGTATCAACGCTCAATCAGTAGTACCTACGCAAATTACGAAGAGTAAAATATCTAGAGCAAGAACGAGCTAAGACTCTCTTGACGAAGTCATTAATGCTCACTCAGTGCCCAGTTCGATCCCGACTCAACCCGGACTAATAGATGAGTTATTACATAGAATCCCAGTTAGCTAGTTCTTTAAGCATTATAAAATACCAACACCCTGGGTACCATTTTCACTTTTCTGTTGCCGTTTTAAATTGAGACTCCTTACCCGGAAGTTGAGCGCAGTGAGTTGGTGAGAGAAATGCCGTGCGTGATACCGCCGCATCCATTGTTGGTACGAATAATTTACTGGTTAAGACTAGTTTGGATGAACAACTCTGCCAGACTCTATCTCTTTCTTCGGTACACATTCCATCAATCAAGTTCTTCGAATTAACTTATCTTTAGTATTCTTCGATTTTTAATATAAAAGCTGATCTAGACGCATCTACCGCTATGGCTACTATGTCGACCGGCCGACATTCACCCATACCGTCTCCCAGCAAAGCCTCCCTTCCTATTGGTCTCCATCCACTGCCGAAGTCTATCTCCCACCCTACAAATCCTCATCCTCAAAAAAATGCCCTCTGCTCTTCGATATTCATGGTGGCGGGTTTGCTCTAGGCAACCCCATACTAGACTCCCAATTCAATCGGTACATTTCTAACGCCGCTTCATGCATCGTCGTTTCCCTCCCTTATCGAAAAGGACCTTTTCTTCGCTGGCCGGTACAAGTTCGCGAACTTACGGCTTTAGTAGAGGCCATATTACAGGATGTCAAGATATCACATCTCTACGACCCTGAAAGAGTCGCAATAGCCGGTTTCAGCGCTGGTGGAAATCTTGCTACCGTCCTCGCGATCCAACCTTCATTAAAGGGCAAAATTCAAACCATTGTACCCATATACCCCGTTCTAGATTGGACTATCACTCCGGCAGCCAAACTTGCGTTGCGAGCCTCTCCATACCCGCCTGACGCGCTTCGTGAGACTGCAGAAGTCTTCACCTACGGCTATATCCCTGATGGCCAGGACAGGGAGCATCCAAGCTTATCGCCACTCTACGCTGATGAAAAGGATTTACCGGAGAATATATACCTCGTAGGATGCGAGTATGATATGTTGAATATCGACTGCATAAATTTCTATAAGAAGTTTGGAAAGCTGAAGAGAAATGTAGTGTACAAAGAGGTCAAAGGAGTGAAGCACGGGTTTACGCACCAGAATGTTTCAAGGAATGGTATATGGGAAAACAAGAGGCTGGGTAAGCTGACTTTTGATTTATACGGCTGCATTGCTGAATGGTTGGGTGATGTTTGGGGCGAGGGGAATAAGATACCGCGAACACCAGATGTGGAGAAGGAAGGAGGGTTTGGTGATCATTTCATTGTATTGTAAAATCTTTAAGTTCTGATTTCTATCGATAGGAGCTAGAACATCTTGTTAGGAGATATTGATATAACTCTTGGCACCGAAGACAGACAGTGTTAGCGGAGTCATCTTTGCTCGTTATGTGTTACATAAAAGTCGATACGAATATGAAAACCTAACTTATATTGTAAAAGATGTAAGCCACTCTGTGAAACAGCTGTAAAAGATGCAAATTGGTCTCGTTATGCAAAGCACCACGTTATTGGCAAAGATAGATATCTTTAATGTAGAGTGTAATATCATAAAACAACATGCAATATGAATATACAAATGTATCTACATACAGAAATATATGTATATAGATATAAATAGATATTCCTGTAACCTCTAATTTCAGTATACTGAAAATCTCCACAATAAATGATATCCAATATAAAGTTGAAGATGTTTATCAATGTAAGGAAGTTTGAAAGGTGATCAGTACTAGCATGCAATAATATTTTTTTGTGCTTATTATAATCACAGACCGATGGTCTTGACAGCATAATCACCTGCATCTTGTTTCACACTACATCGTTCTCATTTCTTCTTTGCCATACTTTCCATATAACAAAATGTATCCCCATCCTGGCGGTGTTTAATTTAAATCCAACCCCTGTCATACATGGTCATGTACCACGGCTCGCATGTGCGCACAATACAACTCTCAGTATGAGCACATGCATAGGATCGTTTACTATCATATGGAGCAACGTCATGTACATGGGACTATCATTAGGACTGACCGATGAATGATTTTTATGTTAATAGGTTTACTCAAATACAATACATGTTATTAGTTTACAGTAATCTCTCATGTTGTTACACATCTGATATATTATTCCTTAATAACTGACTATACATTTTCTGGCTTGAGACCTGGCGTGTTGAGCTTAGTGGCCAGACGCAGGATGAAACGTGTTGTGTCCCGACCTCTTTGCAAATTTGGTACATGTATAATAAGAGCTAGTCTTGTCGTCAAGAAGCTCAGTGAATGAATTCTTTCTTTACTCAGTCTCGTAACCAAACCGTGTTGTTTTTTTCACTCTTAAGAATGTGAATTTTTAAGTTCTTAGGTATTATCCGCAGTTTTACTTACTCTAAGATATTATTTGACAGTTCCATTTTGAAAAAAGATCTCGATTAAAATTAGACCATGATACCTACTCAGATAACAAAAAAATATATTGTTCCGAAGCAACAACACGTCAGGTTATTCAAACAAAAGTAAAACACGATCGATATAAAAGATAAAATTGCTGCCATATAATAAGACACTACGTGCCATAGTATTTAACGACTATAGGATGAGTGATTCTCTATATTTTTAAGTGTCTACACCAATTACTATTCGATCTGGGAATGTATTTGACTGTTACTTCTCCAATCTTGGTTTCCACAGCTATGGGAGGTATAAAGTATACTAGGAAATCTCTATATATATCTATCTTTATATCTCTATCTCTATATCTCTATCTCTGTCTCTATCTCTCTGTGTACGTTTCACTTTTTATAAATAAGATAGATGCTATAATCCGCCATGGTACGAACACCACACCTATACCTTTCTAAATCAAAAAAGTCATCATTAACATATGCATGTTACCTAATGAGGATTTTGACAATATGCGGTAAGACTAGATTTTGCAACATAACTTAACGCTGATCTAGTTAACTCTGAAAGGCCCGCTTTTATTTCGGCCGGGCGCTGCGGAACATATAAACTCCACTCCCCTCTTTCCCATTTGTTTCCTCCACGAAATGGCAATTGCGTCGATTCCTCCAAAAGGCACACCAGAAACTGGTCTTAACATCTTCTTTGTAGTGCATCCCCATTACCCTCTTGACATGAGTTGATGCCTCTCTTGCATGGTAGAATGGGATGGTAGAGATAAGATGGTGGCAAACATGTGTACCGATAATATTATGAAAAAAATGTCTATCGATGAAACCAAGATCGCGGTCGATAGTAGCAGCCGCGCCACGAGCGAAAGTCCAAGTCTTATTGTTGTAATGAGGTAGCGATCCGTCAGTGTGATGTAGAAAGGTAATGGCCACTATTCATCCTTGTTTAATATCTAACCGTGTATATCAAATTGTAGAGGGAAGAAATATGGTAACAAACCAATCCAATTGTTTGTCCACAACCAAGGGACACCCCAAAGAACAAATACAACCCAACTACCATAGATCTGAACTGTAGTTGCCAGGCAGACAATCATGGTTATGACACCGATATCAGAAAGCATGATTAATGGCAGCTCGTTTCTCTTATATAACGCGCTGTCTTTGCCGAAGTAGAAATGTGAGTGAGTTAAACCTTTATCATCACTGTATTTCTGTCCACTCCAGTTGAACAGAAGATACCCAGGCCATCCAAGTAACTGATGTATGAAATCATGATACAGAATAGAAAGGGGGGAATCATCAACAAGCTCAGCTAGTTCGATTGTGCTGATCGGAGTCTTCTTTCTGAGGTTCGCCTTTATCCAAGACTCTCTTTGATGCGGCACAAAAGCAGTATCCTTCTCAATATTTCCTGTTGATTTGTGATGCTTTGAATGCGATAGCCGCCATGAATGGAATGGTACGAGGAGGAAAGAATGCATGAGCAATCCCATACTCCAGTTCAGCTTTTTTGAATTGGAAAATGCACCATGACCACACTCGTGTGCTAGAATCCAGATACCCGTAAAAACTAAGCCTTGGACAATAGTATATGCAACCCATGCTGCGAAACGTAAGTAAACATTGGGGATTGGAGGGATATATGTGATAGCGAGGTAAATTAGCATGGAAGCATAAAAGTAATCGCGGATGGCATATGCCATTGAGCGGATTGCGGAAGACTTGAAGCAATGAGCAGGAATAGCATCGAAGATCTCTTTCATAGTGAATATAGGTACTTCGAAGGTATTACCATGCATATCCACATGCTGACTGTCCGCTATCTTTAGATGTGGCTTTTGAGTAAGATCTATTGAGGCCATGTTTCCGACGTGTTTTTTTGCAGTGTTAAAGAGAGAAAGGAGGAAAGGGGCAAAGCATTTTTATAGGGAAGGAGGGCGACCAGATGGTCGATGGCCACACCCGTGGCGTGCTATCGTAGCCAGCCCAAAGGAGGGGGTACATGCGCTTGCTTTACAAATTCAAGCCGTGGGGGGCTTTCTCGACTAAACTGGAAGTTCCTTGGTAGAGGGTGCCCTAGAATGCTCTGTTCGGCTGCGTGGAAATAGCTTCGCTGTACCGCGGTGAATATAGTAGCGGATAGAATTTCGTCGTAAGCCGCAGTAGAGCGGCGACGCTGTGGAGAAAAATTACAAAGATTACGGTATTCATTGGGGCTTACTATCAGCATCCTGATATCCCCTTGTCAATAGAATTCACTTGTAATTCTGAAAGCATGCGTATAATATGAGGTTCCAAGATAATTGTGACAGTGCTGTTTTAACTTGAACCTTTATATTGCAAAAATATCTGTAATTCGGCTCCTATATTGGTAATTATGCCATGCCGTAAAAACACCATTTATATATATTCGGTTACCGGGATCCCAGGACATGTCGACAGTCATCGAACCGGGGCACTTCTGCCCCTCGAAAGGATAGTTTGTCGAGATTAAGAGTTGAGAAGAAACATGGACAAAAACATGGTTGTCGGAACATATATCCTTGAATTTTCGGTTTATCCGCTCTGCGGTGTAGGGCGATGAGAATAATGAGGAAAACGCCAGTATGATATTGCTTTTGTTAGAGCTAGCCTCCTAACAACTTTGGTTGGAAATTTGATACGTCTCCCCTTGCCACTGCGATTTATTTTTCTATGACCGGTAGATTCAATTGGACCCGGGACTGGTTCTAGTTTTGCCATCGGTCTAGTCACCAATCGGCCAGGAATGGGAACTGGCGCTGATTCCAATTTTTCAGTTGTTAGAGGGCAATTGCCGGCAAAGTATCCGTGAAATTGTGAAATATTGGCAAGTTAGCCTGATCAACAAGTGCCATTTGCCCGCCAAAGACTCCGGCTTCGAGGATACTAAAGACTCAAGAAAACTTTAAAAGTTTTCTGACATAAAGTATTCCGATGAAGTACGCTTCATGAGGAACATTTGTAGCTCAATCCGAAAAATTGGGCTAAAATAGAGTTTTTTTTTTTTTCCTTCTAAATTTGGTATTTGCAACCAGTTGATGGAAAGGCGCCGCCAGGATCACCTCCGATGTTGCAGTCGGCTATTTGCACATTCGCTTCTTTGCCTAATCTTTTAGCTGAAACAGCGGCTTTCGTAGTCTCGGGACTATGGCTTTCGATAAACGTTAGCCGAGGCGATCTAGAGAGGGGAAATAAATCAAATGCCCACAAATCTGTAGTAACAATGTGTGCATGTAAAATATTCTTTTGTTTTAGTGATATTGATATTTGCTCATACCAATTAATGCATTATTTTTCAGCTAATATTGTTCATTTATGTTATACACTACGTTTGTAAGCTAGATATATATCTTAACTAGCTTAAATTTTTAGAAAAATCAATATGATCGGTAGTAAGCTAAACCTTCGGACTCTCTATATCTATTCAATCAAATTTGGGGAAAACGACCGAGAAAACTGGAACCAGATACTAAATGTATCTTATTTTATCCTCAGCGAGATGGGCAGTTGTAGCTGTATCCCAGCGGCCTGTAGTTTCACGATATCAACAATAATAATATCTCGCATTGACTTCACCTTTTACGAACCAAGCGCAGAATGCCGATTTGCATATAAGCTTCTTGAAACTCAAGGACACGGTAAACTCTACCAAAATTTGGTTACATATATTGCATAGAATGTTGCTTGAAGTATGTCAAGGTGGACTCTTTGATTTTTACTGAAATTTCCTTTTTTCACCCCCATCCGTTTTCCATTAGACCTTGAAAATGCCTACGGCTTTAGAAAATTTCAAAGCAAATGCAGTGCATTCTCTGCGGTACATCACTCAAAACGGAGAAGCAACCAAAGATCTTGAGAACGTCAAGATTGAAAATCCCATTGGCTTTACTCAGGTTCCTGTCGGTATCGCCGGTCCACTAGACATCCATGGCCAATACCAGAAGCAAAGGGCGATTATGGCGCCCTTAGCTACTCTTGAAGCGACACTTGTAGCGAGCTGCTCCAGAGGTTGTAAGCTGCTGCAGGCCTGTGGCGGTATAAAGGCAGCTGTGCTGGGTGAAGGCATGTCTAGAGCTCCTGTTTTCCGTTTTCGAACCGTTGATGATGCGGTGGAGTTTCATAGACAGATCCCGAAGGATCTTGAGCAACTTCAGCGCAGCGCGCACAGTACCAGCCGCTTTGTTCAACTTGTCAACATCCAACCCAATGTTATTGGTACAGATGTTCATGTGAAATTCATCTACACTTCCGGGGATGCTGCAGGGCAAAATATGACCACAATTGCAACCCAAGCAGCTTGTATGGACCTTCTAAATTGGCGGCAAAACTTGAAACCTAAAGTAATGGGTTTCTACATCTGTGGACAGATGTCGTCAGACAAGAAGATGTCATGGGGAAACGTACAACAACCACGGGGAACTCAAGTCATTACTTGGGCAACAATTACGAACACCGCTTGCGAAAAGATTTTGAAATGCAATACTGCTGATTTGAGCAGAGATCGTAAGTGCCAAATTCTATCTCTGAGTAATGGATCATGCTGATTTTGATAAACATAGTGGCGATCATGCGTGAGGGGATGATACGAAACGGTGGAATGGGCACCAGTGTCAATACTGCCAACATTATTTCAGCCATGTTTCTTGCATGTGGGCAGGATAGTGCAAGTGTCCTGGAGTCCGGATGGTGCCAACTTACTCAAAATTACGATTTGAAAACGGGAGATCTGACAGTCAGCATGTTTTTCCCATCCATGGTGGTCGGGACAGTAGGTGGGGGTACTAGCCTACCAACTCAGAAGGAGGCCCTTCAGATAATAGGCTGTTATGGGCCTGGTAAAAAATACGCCTTAGCAGAGACCATTGCTGCATTCTGTATGGCCCTTGACCTTAGCACTACAGGAGCCGGTACAACAAACACTTTTTCTCAAAGCCATGAACGTCTGGCGCGGGGCAGCAGAACATCGAAGATCTAGCTGTACTTCCCTTACGCGGGACCAAGATGGTATCTGGCTTGCGAGACAATGTACTTCCCCTTAACTCAATACATAGATTTGGGTAAAGAAAACTTATGTATATGGTTTCGCTATGTCTCGTATACCAAGCTCTCAACGCGAAGGTTTCGCCACCTTTTGACTCCTTATATACTATTGTTGTTATACGGTTTGTATGACAACTCTGCTGTTATATACTATATGCGTCTTAATTTCTGATCAGGACACGAGCCACGTAATTGAGGCGTAGAAGTCCCAGTGAGACTTACTGACTTCGATATCACTGAACGAGGGATATTGGACCAAGTGTGACAATAACGTGTTGGTCTTAGTTTTATAGCTTAGAATATACCTAGAACATTCGCGATTATTCGGGGTACTCCACCACGCATATATGCATAGCGTTTCGATTCCATAGTCTATCTTAGGATCAAATAGGATATGATAACCGTTTTGACCCGCTTCTGATGCTACCCTTCATATCGGAGGTTGGTAAAACTCAAGAAAGGAGGCTTTTGGCGATCTTGCAATATGCTAGTCTTGTAAACCTAGAGTGTCGATGATATTCTTTAACTACAGAGATCCGCGAGACATTCTGAAACGTGAAATATGTCGCCTCCACTTTCCATCGCTTGTGGTGTATATTTATCTTCGATCATGCCGATATAATTCTCAAATATACGGGATATTTCGAGATATTTCGGGAGATAGAATTGTTAAGGTAGTCGTTGCACTCACTTTCTCTCGCTTCGTTCTTCCAGATTTGTAAGAGATAACAAGAGAAGGTTCAGAGATACCAGAGGGAAGTCACCAAAGAGTCAATTATAGCCAACCATAAACCATTTGTAATTTGACCCTGCTGAATCTTGACTAGACTTGAGGCATTATTTTAAATGAGCTCTTCAAGTTGCTACATATCTCACTAAACGCTTAAAGATACCATAGACCGTGAGCGATAAACTAATACGGCCTTTTAACTACGCAGAGAAAGCATTGTTGATCGACTACGATATCAAATGGAGTTTTTATAGCACCTGATAGCAATTTGTATCTAATTGAGCTTGTAAACTTCTTGTATCAAACATTTCGACAGCCTAGTCTAAACTTTTGTAAGGCTAATTTATCGAGGCTATAAATACAGACCGTAGGAACCCAGCTTAAGCGTATTATATCCTCAAGCCTCAGACACAATCCTCACAGTCCTCATTCTCACAAATTTCATTCTCAAAAACTTTATCGCCTACTTTTTGTTATTAAAAACGCTTTTTTAACAATGGCCACTATCAATGGTTTGACATGCGAGCAGTGTGTTATTGGAACTCCAGAATATGAGAAATGCTACGAGCAGTTCGCAACCTCTAGTTATGAGTCTGAAAATCGTATGCGGCCTGCTCTCATTGTATTCCCTAAGACCAAAGATGAAATTTCAAAGGTCGTCAAGTATGCCAGAGATCAAAAAATTGCTGTTGCAATTAGGACTGGCGGGCATCAGTACAGCGGAGCCTCGTCAACATCTGCTCCAAACATTCAAATGGACCTCAGAACTGCCTTTCAAGGCCCTGACGATAGACACATTTTCGAGAAGAATGAGCAAACTTTTGTTCGTACTAGTGTTAGCTGGAGTCTAGGAGAGTTTCATGGTTACCTTGCGCGGTACAACCTTTTCGCTCCACACGGCGTGTGTATTGATGTATGCCTTGGTGGCCACATCCAGACTGGAGGTTGGGGATTGCTTACACGCAGTCTTGGTCTTTTCGGTGACCATATTGTCTCTCTCGAAATGATAGACCACAATGGCAACGCGGTTGAAGTAACGCCAACTAGCGACAAAGACCTATTTGGTGCAATCCTCGGCGGCAGCCCCGGAAATTTCGGCGTCATTACTCATTTCACCGTACAGGTCTACCGAGATGCAGATTACCAAGGCGCTCGATGTTTCAAGGCTCTGTACTGGTATGACGACAAGACTCTCGAGCGGCTTCTGGATATTGGCGCTGAGATGGTGAACAACGCAGACATGGAAATAAACTATGAGTACAATGTCCTAGTCGTGAGCGAAAGTAGTGAGTTCCTCAGCCATATTCCAGAGCTTGATGCTAGGATGCGGAAGGAGTTTCCTCAATATTACGGTGAAGATGGTCAGCCCAACTCGCCAAGAACCATCATCGTCTATGCACACTGGGTACCGCTTAGCAAAGATGACAAGTGCAACGAGTCATGGTTTGAGCGCATCCGCGAAGGCTGTGTCTTCGATCTCCCAACGATGACAAGACCTTTATCAGCGCTTACAGGAGATTGGATATTGCCAGTCAGCCGAGAATTCAAGCTCCCATATATCAAGGGAATACAAACCTCCAACTCAACCAGTTTTGTCAAGGATGATTTGGCACGCTGGGCGACAGAACGTGTAGACGCTATCGTCACGCCAGATAATGGGTGCCATATATCATGTCATTTCCTGTTTCTTGGAAGAAACTCGAAATTGAAGGCAGACGCCAGCAATTCTAATGGCACCTCATATAGTTGGCGTGATAGCACCCTTCTTTGGATATTTGATATTTACTATACTGCAGGCCACAAGCAAAATGCCATAGAGTGGCGAACACGAACTCTTTCAGAGGGAATTGGCCCTAATGGAAAGTTCTGCAAGAAGGATCGTCGTCTTTTGTGGGGTTCCCAAGATGGGTTTGATCTTGACCATGATTGGCCTTATTATTATGAGGATGAAGCAAAGTACTACAAGCTCAAATCAGTGAGAACAAGAGCAGATCCAGACGGGACTTTCACACCTAATACTTTTAGCGTAGCAAGGAATAGTATTTGAGCAAAGATTGGTTCATCGCTATCTTCAGCTCGCAGCCAGTCATTCTATGTTCATATATGATAGTACTTTTTTTGAATTACAACACTGCATTTTCTTTTGTCTAACGTATCTCTTGGAGCTTATGTTCATGTCTTATGTTGACTTCATAAACTATCGCAAATCGTAAATAAAAATGATGTCGCTAAATATATGTACGTATGTATCTTGAGAGGAAACTCTATCTACCTTCACAAAAAGAAAAAGTAAACCCAACAAAGGGTTTCGAAGAGAAATATTCCCCAAGAAAGAATTGCGGTATGTGAACACTTTTAAAGGAATACATGTCAATAGTTCCCGGGAGTAACAGTCTGCTATTTTACCAGAATTTACCAGAATAGAAAGGGATATTTGATATTTCTCTAAAATCTGCAATTGGGCTTGAATTCGGCTTTTACTGGGCTCGCATGCCAAACTCTCACTAGAGTGGACTCCGTGGATCTGGGACTCGAGACCAGCTTTTATCCATTTTGAAGCCAGCACCATTTTGTTGTTGGTTCAAAATTTCAAATTGGAGAATTTATTTCAAATGAGCATTGAGTTAAATTGCAAAACAACGGTAAGTAATAACGTCTAAAAAGATTCAACGCGATACATGGCATATTCAGGAAATTAATAACTCGTAGTCAATTTTATTAGCTACTGAACGAGGACTCGATCATTATGATCGTCTTTGTAAGCCAGATGCTGTCGTGGTCCCGCAAGAGTCATTATGAGCTAATTGGTTATAATAATTTTGCTAATATGACTATAGTCCTAGGGTAAGGGCTGAAGAACTGGTAGATAGGCTTCAATATCCGCAGTTTAACTAAATATACATCATTAAAGAAAATTGATTTGATCCAGCAGACTGTCGACTACTCAACGTATTGCTCACTACAGATACCTACTAAAACACTTTGTCTTGTAAACCAGCACGAAGAAGACACCCGAAATAGAAGCTCTTTTATTTTTGAACCCTTCTTCTATTCTCGGTTCTTAGAGTTAGACCTTCCATGAGCTGCGGCTTTGCTCAATACATACTCGATCTGATTTTGAAAAATAAGGTAGCAAGCGCTATGGTGTGCATAGTGATAATTGAATCATGTACACGTAGATCCATATCCAAGCCATATGATTATCTGTATTATAGTAAACTGCTCGTTGTTATCGTTTTGCCATTTACCGTAACGGCTGAAAACTTAATACGAATTGCACTAATAATATTAGAAATAGAAACCTATATTGACCTGAGATTGAGATAGAATGCTCGAGATGGCAGGGAGCAGACAACGTTACATCGAAAATTCCTCCAATTACAAGAATATGTCCATAATAGATAGTGTATCCTAAGATGGGGTGTCCGGATCTCCGAGATGAAGTGGTAGAAACGTAGTATGATCAACATTCCCATCATCATGGGTTAGCTGATTTCCAGTTACCTTGCAAAGAAATTGTGCAAACCAAACCGCATGCTAGGATGTTATAGGATACCCTATACTCCGCGGCATATATATTCCGTATCTTAGCAAGCTAAGCCATAGATATAGGGCAATTGCGTACGCGTATACGGTCTAGAGCTGAAATAGGCAAAGTGGTTATAGTTCCTTAAAAGGATAATGCAACCGAGCTCAGTACGCGACACCGATTCGATGGCCTTGTTTGGTTTTGCTAATTTACGGATTGATGAAACTCAATTTCTCTTCCATTTGCAAACCGAAGCGATCTACTAGTGTCACATCCTTTCCTCCGTTTTCACACGAATAACAAATGTAAACATAGTCTCATAGCTAGATGTAAACATACTTTGATTCATTTTAAGTCAAAGCTGTCCGTTTGATTTAAGCGAATGGTTAACATATGTGTTTGTACGATTAATGTTAAGTATACAAAGGCATTTAAACTTGATCAAAAACCAAATCCCAAATTTATAATTTTTACAGAGCGGTTTTTTATAAAATGTAAAGACTTCTGAACGGAAAAATCTGATGATTAATGCCCGACTTATAAGTCAGGCTCCGAAGCGACTATATCTACCGCCGAGTGGCTGCGTACCGAAATCACCAGAAACATATGCTTACCTCGAAATATATGTTGCCGAGCGTAAACCACGCTTAGTTAGTCTATTACTACTAGGGATTTTGCTCAGGCTCGAGTGCTTTTTAGTCGAGCCTACTTACGGTGACCTCTCCTTTAAAGTTTTTTTTGTAGAACATAAGCCTGACTAAATCAAATAAAATTTATTTATTATGATATCTTAAAAATATTCTGGAATAAAATAACATATTTTTTAAATTTACAAGGGTAGGGTTCTTAACTCGGGTTTAAGTGCGGCGTGGAATGACGCCTTCTGGTGATATCTACAAGAGAATTTGATATCATTGTTCAGGAAATGTTCGAACCTGCAAAAAAAAAAAATTTGGTCGACCTAAAGTAATCAATACTGAGGTAGACGACTCGACTCGGAGTTATTTTGTCGGGCACCTTAGTCCCTAGACCTACTAGCTACTATCAAAGCCTTAAACTGATCTTTTGAAGTATAGTCTGAAAATAAATAGAATCTTTTGCTCCGCGGTGTCCTTTGAATCTTTTCTTTTTCTTTTGATTTGTTTTTCCAACCAGCAGCTGCTTTACCTTTAAAAGGATTGCAACAGTGTGGTTTTCATGGCTCATCACAATATTTTCCCTCCTACACCCCCAAAACTCTATTGACAAATAATCGCTGCTATCAATTGAAGTATGTATTCGATCATTCTCATAGTTGGCGCCAGCGAAAGCGGTCTGTGCATGGCCGCTCAGCTTAAGAATCGATTCAAGGACATCGACTTTACCATTTACGAACGCCACAGCGGCGTGGGTGGCACTAGGTTTGCTAATACTTATCCAGGTAATATCCTTTTTCCGTTGACCCATAACGTTGGATGCGAAACTGAAAAATTCAATTACATATAATTGACATCCTTTGCAAACAGGCGTCGCATGTGATTTGTAAGTTAGTTTCTTTCCCATATATAACTCTACCAGCTAATTCTCTTATATCATTGATTAGACCAGCGATATACTACCCCTACTCATTTGCACGCAATCCCGATTGGACTTTATTTTATCCAAATGGTAGTTTCCTCTCATATCTTGAAGTTGAACTATTAATCAGTGTCGTGAGTAATTGATATTGAAACATACATAAAAGGTGCTGAGCTGCAAGACTATTTCTCAAATTTTACCGACTCCTACGATCTTCGCAGATCTAGAACCTTCAATACAGAAGTCGTCTCTGCTAGGTACTTACCGGATCGTCAAATTTGGAGTGTTCGTCTTCAGCGCCGGAGAATCGCGAATTGGGAAGCAAATCTAGCCCATGACAATGCTAGAGAAGTCCGGCAAGATGTTGGTCAGAAAGACGATACCTGTCCGCACGAATGTAAGCTCTTATTCACTGCAGTAGGAGGACTAGGAGAACCTGCAGACCTGAGAATCCAGGGACAGGGGAAATTTAAGGGACGTATATTCCACTCCGCAGCATGGGATCATGCGGTAGGTATTAAAGACAGAAACGTTGTTATCATCGGAAACGGATGTACGGCGACTCAGATCGTACCTGCAATTATACCAGAGGTGAAATCGTTAACCCAAATTATTTGCTCTCCACATTGGATTCTACCTCACCCTCAATTTCCTGGATTTGATCAGGCTTCATTGGAAAAGTACTCGCTTTTCCGGTACATTCCTGGCTTGCAAGCCCTTTCACGAGCGATCATGTTTATCTCTATGGATGCTGGCTGGCTCGCATTTCGGAACGATATTCTAGGAGAAACGATTAGGACTCTGCAAAAAAGAAAATCTATAGAACATATTATGACGAATGCACCAAAGAAATACTGGAATATTCTGATTCCCAGTGTTCCAGTAGGATTTAAGAGAAGGATATTTGATGATACTTATCTGCCGGCTATGAATAATTCGAAGACGGCGTTGACGAAAGACGAAATTACGCATCTGTCTGATTATCATATACATACCACCACTGCTGACTCTTACAGAGCCGAAGTCGTTATTCTCGCTACAGACTTTAAAACAAACGATTGGATAGTCCCCTTGGAGATTATTGGCAAGGAAGGCAACTCTCTCGCAGAGTACTGGAAACGAATGGGTGGTCCCGGAGCGTATAACTCGACAGCAGTCAGCGGGTTTCCGAATATGTTTATGATTGTGGGACCGAACAGTATTCCAGGGCATATCAGCGTGATACTGGCATCCGAGAATATGTGCCGCTACGCACTCAATATTACAAAGCATGTTTTTAATGGTGATGCTGGCGAGGTTGAACTGAAGCAGGAGGCGGAGGAGCAGTATGGCACCCGCGTTAGGGAGCAGACTAAGAAGACAGTCTTCGATAACAAACAATCCCAATCCGCAAGTACCTTTCTGAATCCTTCCTTTTCCTTCAAATATGCTGACAAGTATTTCATTAGCGGTACACAATCGAAGATGACTCCAGCTCTTCGACATATCCGCGGCCTTACAGATCTTATTTCTCCTTATACAGGGACTGGATCGTTAAGAAAACGGCCCAGAGCGAGTGGAAGTTGAAAGTGAAGAAGCTTCTGGTTCTCTTCCTGATCTTTGGTATAAGTGCCGGGTACCAGCTTCTCAAGAGGAGAGGTCTTAAATGGAGAGACATCAGGGGAATCACGGCTCTAGTGCTAGCGGGAGAATTAGCACGGGTAGCTAGAGTGTTTCGACGATTACTCTAAGCTTCCACAAGTCTATCCTGCTAGGGGCTCTACACCCTCAAATGTAAAACTGCATTATGACAGTGCTTGTTTCTTTCGATTTTCTTGGGTTAATAAACAGGTCTACGATACAAGAGCAGCAATTACAGAAAAGGGAAGATAGCATATCGGTTAGGGAAATTTGTCAGGTATATATTTGACTATCGAATTAGGTATTATAACAAGACAGCCTTTTTGACCTAATAAAATTCACTCTATATATCTCACTACATAAACTGTCAATTGTGAGGTGCGTAAGATTGCTACCATTCATGCATAATACAATTTTTAAAAATAGTATAACTTATAAAAATGATAAGAGGCGTCTATAGGATATGGGATTACAGGAAAAGATTTATCTCACGTGCTAGATGTGCAACGCTAAACAAAAAACTTCAGAGTGCATCATGCATAATTATGTTTCTAGAGTTTACTATTTTGAGAGCATTAACATATAGAATCCCTTACATATAGCAATCAGAGTTATTATTCCACTCATGATAAAATATTTGCTTACTGAATAACATGATGAAATTCTTCAAGCTTAGTATCAGCTTGTCTAGTAAGCTAGCCTCGCAGCACAAACGTATCAGCTAATCTAGTATCATAACTCTTCCAATGATATAGAGGAAAAACTTGCCACATAGCTTACTTGAACAACAGTAGCAATTTGGACAAAATCACATTCTAAATGCCTCAACCGTAAGGCAAAATACAAGAAAAAACCTTTTGCCTGATTACAAGGCCCACGGCGCCTAGCTTACTAGGGAACCGGAACCTACATGGTCTCAAAAAGCGACAATAATATATACTACAAGTTTACTTTAGAGTTTATAGTACATTCAAGCAAGGGTGGGTGCAGCCTATGCTTGCCTCTATTGGTCTAGTTATATATTATGTAAGACCGGATGTGAAACAAGTTGACGGCTGGAAAATAGCATTTGATACATACCGAAAGCTGTGAGTTGAACCTAGCTTAAATGCTATGCCTAACTGAATAATGACGTGACTTTTGGTACTCATCATGTCTCGTTCACTAAATACACATACTGCACTATCTATACTAGTATACTGGCTAAATTGGTTATATTGACTAAAACCCGCTGTATCAGTTGGTTTCAATACAAGACTACAGTTGGTTATACTGTTTGCACTGGCTGTACTGGCTATATATCCCATACTGTATTTGCTATACTAGCCCTACCAACTATACGGGCTGTACTCTCTATATCGGCTTGACTGGCTTGACTGGCTGTACTAACTACACTAACTACACTGCTTATAATGGTTATAACGGTTGCTGCCTGCAGACCCCTCTTTCAAAGTTTTGGCACTCACTATTGTTCCGGTTGTACATGCTGTTGGAGACTAATGGGGGCTGAACAGAGGACCTGAAAAGAAGAATGATTCTGTGGTAAAAGATAACAGAGCAATAGGTAGGTCCTCCCATTATACTACCAAGGATGGTCGCCTTCTGGATACTAGTTACTCTGTGTTCTGCGTTGGGTCTGGGAACGAAACCAGTTACTCTTTGCCTCCGTATCACGGTACTGGAGCTATACGAACCATTTCGGTATGTTTGAACAGTTTTGAGTGTTCGCAAAATCGTGATTGCATCGATCAATTGTTTAAGGCAAAATCTGGCGTGTAGAAATAAGCGGTGGACCTTTACAACTTTCTTCGGGTATATAGCGGCTACCTTTCCCTAGCATCTAGTTTCATTTCGGTTCCCATATTTTTATGGGCCTAGTCATCAATGTAGCCGTGATTGAAGCGTTCATCGCCATCAATCAGAAAGAATAATGGCATTCAACGAAATGTAAACTCAAGTTTCTCTTTTGCGCCAGCAACAAAGAAAGATGTTACCTCGTCGGAGAAGCTTGGATTTTTCATACCAAGCACGAAGCTGAGTTAAGGACTATTTTCTGCGGAAACTTGGAAAAAATTTATCCTCGTCTCAACTAGTACTAACTAAGTTATGTTTTAGTTGCGGCGATGCCCTTCCTTGTCTTCAAAGCCATTTCCGGTGGACAATCGAAGTCTGGAAAATCACGGATCTATGATTTGCGTAGCAGAATATTATAGTTCCTTCTGTCGAGGATACACCCGAGACAAATCAAGCCAGTAATTTCTCTTTAAAACTCATTGAAGTGTCGGATAAGATCGAAATGAGATGTTAGAGACGTAGCTGACTAGGCCAATGGTATCATCTCGCTACCAACAGCAGTACGCATGAGGAATGTAACTGAGAGACCAAAGACATCCGCCACCGTCACTAAAATTTAAGGCGGTGGAAGATTCACTGGTGGGGTGAGAGAAAAGGACAGAAAATACTGTTCCATATTCATGGTATGCTTCCAAAGTTTTAGTGTTACCGAATATAGCTTTCGATCCATTCCGTCCGAGCGATATCGTGATGCTAGATTGCATAATCGAGAAAAGTTCTCGTTTTGTTCGTTTTGGTCAAAAGGCTTAGCATGTTGACGGAAATGTCGCTAACTGAGATTATTATTGCCCGCTTGAACATACTAGGCTTAAGGTTAAACGCGTCTTGACTCCGCCTAAATACATATTTTATATGGCAACCTTTGAAAATGCACCTAAGTATGAGGCTAACACATCCTTGCTATTGCTAATTAGGTTCAAATCTTGATCAAAACAGTTTCTTAATTAATTGAATTATATAAACAAATTAAAAGAATATTTTTTATCGCCAGGGCTCGCATTTGCAATTTGGGCTAGGCTATTCAGGAGCCTATTAGTCAAGAATAGCAAATTCGGATATTTAAACTTTTATTCAACCGCCCAATGCCTGATAGATATATATATCAAACTCTACTTTACAGCATTATTAGATATTCGTCCATGTCTATTCAATTTTGGAGTCCAGATGTAACTCTCCTTTGTACAACTATGTAGCTTTGAATCTGATTCCGTAATCGATCTTTCATTTGTAGCCTTTCTAACCGACCAGAAGAATTAAAGCATATACACTCGAATATACTCAAGAACTAAGGTCCCACAATAATAAGTTTGTCATTGTAATTGGAGATAGGCTATCTATCTTTCAGGATCTGCTGCCATTTACTTGTCTTCTATTCACCTTTTTTCCGTAAAATGCCTACTTTTCTCCTCACATATTTTACATTACCTATTTAACAAAGGCCAAATGTTATTGAATTATTACGATATTGAAGCCACTTTTGAGAATTTAGGTTTCTTGGCCCCACGCAGCATACGCTGGCCCACCGCAAACTTTTGACACCACATATGGCGAGGCTTGGTTATACGCAACGTAGTATTCTCCAGGGAGAGAGACCTGGAATACCAATGAGCTACGTCCACTCGCGTTGCCGAACCCGACTCGAACAGGAGTGTAAGATCCTGCCTCTAACTCAACTGTATAAGCTGTCGTCGTAAAGGTCAAGGGGTTGATACCCGTCAGTTGGGATTGCGTGTTTGCATTGCTATTGATCCAGCCGCTGAGAGCAACATTACCCACCCAAGCGGCGGAATATTGATCAGACTGCGAACACTGAAATGTGTAATTCCCAGCAATAGGCGCATAGAAAAATCCGCGGAACATCATTCTGTAATTCCAAACATTCAACGGGAACACAAACCCGTATGGATTGTAGCCCCAGCCATCATTACTATTGAGGGGGCTCTGATCAATGAAACCGATGGAGGCAGATTTTGCTGTCTGTCCAGGGGCCAATGTTTTTAATGATTGGAAGTCGTAATAATTGTTTGCATCTCCTTGGAAAAGAGCAATATCCCAGCCAGTGTTGCTACAGCTTGTATCTGGATACGGTGGTGGGGTAGTGTATTGTATGATAGTGACAGTCGCAGATATATCTAGCGAATTAGAAGGAAAGATTGTTTCTAGCGAAGTCCCTGTAGTAATACGGGTAACTATGACCGTTGGACGAGGGACAAAGTCAATTACTGTAATTGGGGCATTAAGATCTGCCGTGTCAGTCGGATAGAAGGTATTCCTGTATGTGCCTGATTGTGTACCGGGTTCTGGGGGTAGAGTTGTGATAGGGCGATATGGTATGATTGTAATAAATGCATTTAGATCAGATGGTACAATAGTCGATGTATGCGCAATGGTCCCAGTGACAGGCATGATTGAAACTGTTGTTGCTGGGCGGAATGGAATAATAGTAATAGGAGCATTCTCATCAGTGGCAGGAGGGATAATAGTTGAATTATACGGGCTTGTTCCAGTCGCAATCATCAAGGCTCCCGTGGTAACAGGTCTAAATGGAATAACCGTAAATATCCCATCCACATCCGTTGGTGAAACGGTAGACGTATATGCACTTTGTAAAGTTCCCGATATAGGAGTCAAGGTAGTGACTGGGCGGAATGGCGCTATGGTGATCAGGCCATCCAAATCTCCGGTAGCGGGAAGTATAGTAGAAGTGTACCCACTCAATCCCGTTCCAGGTTGAATGCGACCTGTGACAACTGGTCGATAAGGAATAACTGTGAAAATTCCATCTTCATCTGTTGGAGTTATCGTTGATGTATATGCACTTGATCCAGACCCTGGCGTTGGCACGAGCGTTGTAACAGGGCGGAACGGGATAACCGTGAAAGTACCATTAGGGTCCGTAGATGCGGGAAGCAATGTATAAGTGTATGCGCTTGTTCCCGTTCCCGGGAATGGTTGGAGAGTTGTAAACTTAGGATCCAAAAGCGATGCTGACTCGGAGACAGTAACGGTAGTAACGCTAACATGCTCTTCAGTTACGGTGGTAGATGATATATTGCTCTTAGTGTCTGTCACGGTAGCGGTATCTGTAATGGTAACTTGGATAATGGCTGTAGTTCTACTTGTAGTGGTAGCTATCGTCGTGACAACAACTTGAACAGTTGATAAAATGCTCTCTGTTACTATTGCCGTAGTAGTGGCTATCGTTGTGACGGTCGAATTTTCATCTGTGACTGTGACAATTGAAACACCAGTTGTAATTGTTGCCGTACTGCTGACAGTTACAGTCGAGATATCGATGTCAGTCACCGTGACTGTTTCTATGCTTGGCGTGATAGTGATAGTCTGACGGCCGCCTCCAGTGATAGTGACGGTGGTAGTTTCGCCAGTACTAGTACTAACAGTGACAGTGGTTTCGTCGGTAACCGTGACGGTGGCTCCATTATCAACTGTGATAGTAGATGCTGCTCCTGGTAAAGTAATGATCTCGCCATTATTAGTGATGGTGGCGCCAGGAAGGGTAATGGTTGATGCTAGAAGAGTGATTGCCTCGGCATTAACTATAATTGTATTCGTTCGGAGAACAATTGTTGAACCCAAAGCCCGAATAGAAGCCCCAGGCAACGTAATAGTGGAATCCTGCAATATTATCGTAGATCCCTGACCAGTAATTGTTTTGCCTGGTAGGGTCACCGTCGGTCCTGGGAGCCGAACCGGATAGCCAAATACAGTGACGGTTGAGAGCACCCTAATAGTTGTCGCGCCTCCAGGAAGGTTAATAGCGGTCCCGTCCGACAGGAGGTTATTCGATGGGAGAGTGATAGTAGAACCAGGAAGAGTTATCGTAGAGACATCAATTCTGATAACAGAGTCTGGAAGAACGATAGTGGACCCGAGAGCCCGGATAGTTGTCCCAGTTATTGTAATGACAGACTTTGGTAGTGTTATCGTAGAACTTTCATCGACAACTGTATTCCCAGGAAGAGTAAGAGTCGGCTTTGGAAGGGTGACTGGGTAGCCCAGCAGAATGACGGTTTTTCCTTGAGGAATTGACACAGTGCTTGTAACTGTTATAACTTCTTGGCCTCCAGGGAGCGTGATCGCCTGACCAGCAACAGTTATAACTGGTGCTAGTAGTGTCACAGTAGAATCTCGCAAGGTGAGCGTAGAGGTTGCGGCGATAATAGTAGAGCCTGGCAAGGCGAGAACACTCCCGCCCAGTCCCAGGACTTGAGAACCTGGCAGAGTAATTACGGAATTGCGAAGAATGATCGTTGACCCTCGATTAATTAGAGATTTTCCGCTTAAGGTTACTGTCGAGCCGGGTAGTTTTACCGGTATACCAGTAATAGTCGCTGTAGAAATTCCACCAGGAAGTGTAATTGTGGATCCCGAACCCGTTATGACAGCTCCAGGGAGTGTGATTGTACTTCCCGGAAGGACAACCTTCGAAGAATCTACTGTAATAGTTGACTCCGCAAGAACTAAAGTGCTACCTCCGAGCCCAAGCACTTTAGAGTCTGGCAAAGTTACAATAGGCTTGAGAATATTGATTGTTGACCCTCTAGCTGTGATGACACTGTCTTGTAATGTTACTATTGAATCTGGAAGCTTCACAGGGAGGCCAGTCACAGTTGATTCGATGCTAGCTCCGGGAAGTGTGATCATCGATCCCGCATTAGTAATAATGACGTCTGGAAGCACTACAGTAGGCCCTCGAAGAATTATCGTTGAGCGACCCGCCGTTATAGTTGATTTAAGTAAAACGACGGTGCTTCCTCTAAGGCCAAGGAGCTCGGTATTTGGGAGAGTAATAACGGATGTGGGAAGCGCTATTGTGGAGCCACCCACAGCAATTATACTGTTAGAAAGCGTAAGAGCCTTATCTGAGAGGATGATTGGTATTCCCGTTACAGTGGCGCCAACTTCTGTCCGAGTGACAGTCTTTGTAATTACTGAACCTAGAATCGTAATCCCTGTTCCATCTTGGGTGATAACACTCCCGCGGAGAGTAAGCGTTGGATTTGATAGTGTAATTTTCTTCCCTGCAGCTGTGATGACTGACTTCGGAAGAACGATAGTATTCGCTCCGACTGCGAAGAAGTTTGTACCATCTACAGTAATCGCTGATGCTGGTAGAGTGATAATCTTGCCTGCATTCGTCACAACTCTGTGTGGTAGGGTCAATGGAGGTGTGGCGAGTGTGACTGGTATCCCAGCTAATGTCCTAGTGCTTGTCTTGAAAGCACCCGGAAGAGTAAACTTTTTACCGCCATCAGTCAAGACTGACCCAGAAATCGTGATTGTAGGATTTGCAAGCTTGACAGTCTTTCCCGCCGCCTTAATTATTGATCCCGGAAGAACAACTTTATTAGATGCAACAGCAACTATTGCGGAACTCGAAGCTGTGATTACTGAGCATGGCAAAGTAATGACCCTCCCTCCATTGGTTATAATTCTTCCTGGGAGGGTGATAATCTTTCCCGGTAGATTCATCGCATAACCGGTCAATGTCTTTGTACATGTTTTTGTTTTGGTCTTGGTCTTGTATTGCGTAAGCGTCCTTGTTTTAAATTTCGTTGTAGATTTATATTTTGTGCAAGTTGTCGTTTTGAGCTTGACTTGAACACATTTGCTCACAATTTTAGTGATAGTCTTGCGGCTACCTCCGTTGTCTACGAATATTTGATCAAGGATATTAGCTGATACTGGAGTTTCAGATTTGAATCGCTTCTAATTCGCCAACTTACATTCTCCATAACCATCGCGTTTTTCTAAGTCACTATCATTAGCTCTGCCCACAGAGGCGATCACATTAGTAGTAATCAGAGCCCATACAAGGTTCTGAAGAACCGACCGGAATTGCATTTTCGTGCCGAAATTAAAAAACAATAATAATAACGAAATAAAATATAAGATTTAAACTAGAAGCTGAAGTTGAGAACCAAGAATCGTAACCTGTCTACGTATACGTAGAGGTTAAACGATATATATAATTATAATATGGACTTTAGCTTCCCGCCGTATACATGCAAACCCTACCATTGACGCGGCGTTGCAAGTCAAAGTAGTATCGTGATCAGTAGATACAACTACATCTTAGCTCACTTCCCAGTAATTCAAAATCCGACGTTAGACGGGGAACTTCATGCTCTCAAGTTTATAGTAAGGAATAGCACAAGGCGGTTCAGGCCTGATAATTAACCGAAAATAACTGATGGTATATCGATCAATTGTGAATTCTCAGAATATATGTGATCAAATATGAGCGAAAATTTCAACCATGCGAGTCGAGATAAAGGCCCGTCATTGCAAGCTGGCTGGGATCTGAATAACTTTGTTTAAGCTAGAGGAACCTTGTCTCGTGAACCAGCCGCGCAGCACGAAGGAGGAAACAGTGGTGTGACACCCAAGAAAATCGGAGCATTTCTCATAAACACCACCCGAATTCAGGAAGAAAGTTAGAGTACCCTTTGAAAGTTCTCGCGCCGCGGAATATGGTGGCAGGCTGTGATTTTAGCTAAAGTATCAGAATTCTATTCCTTTTCAAATGTTAATATCGTAAGCCAGCACATGCGCACACTCCCACTCTACTATGTAGGTGACTCTCAGGGCGTATATTTCGCATATACAATCAACCATTAAGGTCACATATCAATTACCTAGACTCAACTCAGAGTAGAATCTTGACCCGCAGGGTTTACTGCGACCTGAATACCTCTCTCCTGAAGTACGAAGAAAAAGGTGCCTAAGATCTGGGCCTCCTTGGCGCCAGCCACGGGGACCACAAAGATAGTGACCAATAAAACGACCTATGATCAGGTCAGACCGGTTTCCGGCCGCTCGGTCTGAGCCGAGTTTTGGGCGAATAATTTTCTCTATATCTCCACGTCATAGCGTGCCCAGAAAGAATTTAATGTAGACTGTTCCGTCTCAATATTCAATGCCAAGAAAACATGGTCTCCAACAACCCGCCCTGCAACAAGAAAACACCCGAACAGCTGAGCCAATTCTAGTTTAGTTAATTTACAACATTCCCAATCCAGCGGATGCGTACGGCTGGCCGTAGAATTTGGTATTCCACACTAAGTATAGAATGGATAATATATATTGTATCCATGATGCTCGGTTGAATTGAATGCATGTTTTACCTTTCAAACCAATATTAATGCCAAGGGATTCGAGGCTAAATGCCAAGACGGATTCGTGCGACTCTTTTGGCGTGTGCTGCAGTCTGGGGAACGCTTCCGACGCACAACAACGTGCGCTTGTGCATGTGGCGGTTCCCATGAAGCTGTTGTAAACGAGATGGGCAACAACTACGCGAGCTATCCTTTCAGCCACTCGGTATCCTTAAGGTCAAAATCTAATGCCTCTATAGCAACTTGAGACAAGCAGTGACCATTTTTTTCCTTTCCATTCGCCGATTGTTTGTGAGTTATAATTTAGAATATTGAAATTCCGCAAAATGTAGCTCGTACTGGTTGTTAGCAGGGTTAACTCCCCGAAAATGGAGAAATTGATCCTCGTCAACAAATTCCAACAGAATGATACGCATATAGGGTGCACCAAATTAAAAGCACAACCACGCAGAGCGAACAATCATACAATAAATTTGGCCTTACAAGTTTATACTTTTGATCTATTTTGCAAAAATGAACCTTGAATTCATGAATATCACTAACAAAATTAGAAAAGACGAATCTGATGGTCCTTATTATCAAGATTGCGTACCCAGATCCCACTCTTCGCATTATTGCCATTGCACTGATTTCTAAAACCTTGGCCTTAAGATCTTCCCGTTCCAAAAGTCCCCTTTGTTTAAATTCTGTATCCTCTTAGCATACGCCTGGCAATTTGTCTCACACATTAGTGGCTTTCATTTGTTTCAGTTCAAATAATATATCAGACACCATGCACCACCTATCAATTAATTTATCTATCCTCAGCAATCTCTTATTTCCCTTCCATGGTTGAATGCTCTGACAAAGACTACAATTCGACCCGAAGGATCGCTTTAGAAAGACTAGGCCAGACCCCTGGGAATCTATTGGCTTCGCTTTTTAAAGCTTCAGATCTCATTTAGTAGATTCGAGAGATTATGTTAGCTGAGTTCGTAAAACCAGATTGTAATGGCTTCGCTTCGCATGTTATGATTTTACAGGTCCATTCTCTAAATAGGAGCTCTGGTGCGGCTCGTATATGTATGGCGAAGGAGTTACTCGAGTGTCTTGCTAGTTTAAGCCATGGTTTTCAGATATCAAAACGTCTACCAACAGAAAGTTAGACCTTCAGCTTAAATTTGTACGAGTCCTCAACTACCATATATTGAACTGTTTGAGCATTCACAGCCTCTTCGGGTGTAGTATATACGAGAATCCACCATGTTGAAGGAAACGTGTTTGTATAATGTTTGGAAATCCAATACGAAAGCAGTATTTCTTTGCCCATATAGCATGTGCACTCGATTTCCTATATGAATCAAAAAACATAGATACATATATCAAATCACAATGTACCGGCTGTACCTAGCCTATATTCTAAAGAGATGTGATAATTGGAATACAGTTTGCCAGATACGTCTATTCTCTTAGAGCCGAATTCTTGCAAGGAATCCTTCAGCGAAGGTCCCTTTATGCTGAGAAACCGCAGAAAGGGTCGCCCAGACGTCTATTCCTGACTTCAAAAGTGTCGTCTGTGGTCTTCAAAGTTTATAAATATAATTGATTTCTGCAGCTTGAAGTACTACATTCTCCTCCATAACACTGAGAAATCTAGCTACTTCGCTAGGACAGCCTCTTCGCTCGTTTTCAAACTGTCACTCTCTTTACCAAACTCTAACTATCGTCAATCTTTCCACCATGTATTGGTCAATATCTATTGCTACAACTCTCTTGAGCATCTTAGTACCTGAAGTCTCCGCTCACGCCAGAGCTTTGGAAGTCTGGGGAGATATTGGATCAAATAAGCCATACTCTTACGCCATTACCGGCGTTCCAGTCGGGGGTAACTATATATACCCCCATCAATTTGATACCACCGTTTTTTCGAGCCCTCTCATCCCAAACCCCAAGGTTCCACGTGTCTGGCTGAGCCAAGGCTGCGGCTCAACCCTTGGAAATCTCGACGCTTGGGCCGCTCGAACACAGCCGGCAAAATATAAGGGGGTCTCAGTCGATACGAAAGTCTGGTGGTGGTATTCGCAATACCTCCCGAACGATATCACAGCCTACACTGTTCAGAATGATTGGACTTCCAGATATGCCAAGGCTGGTCAGCTTCCGCAGTGCAGCCAAGGTGGCACTCTTACCTGGAAGATATATACCGTCAATCAAGATGGCGCCGGCCCGTTTCGCTGCAGAATCGACACAACTGGTAGCGGTGCTCATTTTGGTGCTTGGCTTCCCATCAATCCCAAGTATCAAGTTCCACCACTCGACCCCAACTTGTATTCCGTTTCCTATGAGCGTGTTTATCAGCTCGGTTATGTTCAGGTCCAAATCCCAGCGGATACCGTTTGCAAAGGGTCCTTCGGTGGTGTAGACAACATTTGCATCATGCGCTGCGAGAACTATGCAGTGAATGGACCGTTTGGAGGTTGCATGGCCTTCGAACTTAGAAACAAAGACGGCAGCAAATTCGGTGTGAAAACCACCAAAGTCGCCGAAGTCACCACCAAAATCATCGAAAATGAGAAAACTAAAACTGTCGTACAGGTCACTACTAAAACTGTGGTTTCTGTTCCAAGCCAAATTAAGGCAACCTCTAAGGTTACCGCTGTTCCCACTGAGACAGCTAATCCAGGCTATCCCATTGACGGTGGCGAGCCCGAATATTATAAGAAACGTTATGCCGCGCCTACATTTACTGCTGCTAAAGAGAAAAAGATCGAGAAGCGCGAAACGCATGATTACTTCGAGAAACGAGCGTATAACCCATACAAGGGCTTCGAAAAGCGTGAAGCTTGGGAACCTCAAGTATCATCTGAGCATACCGAAAGAGATGCTAAGTTGTTCCGACGCGCACAAGCCGAACATAAACCCTCCTTAGATGAAATGCTTAAAGCCAACCAGGTCAAGAATACTATGGTGGGAGCGAAAATTAAGGCAGAAGACAGGGTCAAACAAGAAAAGGGTAAACACTGGGCGGAGAAGCAAGCGAAAGTTGAGGAGCAACTAAAGAAAGCCACTGGCAATGAAACCAAGTCCAACGATTGATAGTTTAGGAGGTTTTCGGACCAGTTGAAGAGCTGAGGGTGGTATAGGTACAAAACTAAGTGATCCATGGTTTTTTTTTTTTCTTTCTGTTTTTTGAGTTGTAGATTTCTTGGGCTAGAGGCATTTGGGCGATATTGATTATAGAATGGATTCTGTTAGTTATTATGATTTTGTACAAAGTTTAAAGGGGCCAGTAGAGCCTATTTGGTTCTTCTCTTTCCCAGAAAAAATATATATGGTCATTAAAGTGACCCCTTATTTCCGCAAACTAAAACCACCAAAGATACGATTTTGAAAGTTTCAAAACAAGTCTATGAAAGTGACCATTAAAACGGTTGGTATACTTCGCCGTTTGCTTCTATATTGTGTCTAATATTACAGCTTATGCTGGTTTCGTTTCCTGCCTGTCTTTCGCTGTCCCACAGGCTAATGTCAGAAAGCTAGTCGTAGGATCTCGAGTAAGATTTATATGGATATCATGTATCCACGGCGTTTAGAAATGCTACAAAGTTCATTCCATGGATGAGCTCGAGCTCTCAAAACCATGAAAATTTACCTGTATACAATATTTTGCAATATATATATAGATACGGCTAGTTGGCCATCAGTTTCGTTTCTAGGTGTAGGGTATGCTTTTACTCAACCAGTATCATCCAACATGGTAGTCCTCAATAGTATCATAGATTTCTACAGACTTAGGCTGTGATATTGGGCTTCCTCTTGTCAAAAAAGCGGGTTGAACAGCGAGACCAGGTTGAACGCAGGGGATGTTCGCACCCAGGTTGCAACACGGTGGTCGGCCTCAACAAGAAGTGCCCACTGGCCCAAAAGCAGGTTGCTCGCTTCTATTGGTGCACATTGTATTGTCGTCCGAAGCTATGGTGTCGTCGTTGTGTTCTCACGGGAATAAGTTAGAATAAGCCCCGGCTCCATGCATAGTTTAGTGTCAAAGCTCCATCCACTTGCCGATATTGTGATGGCTCGGGTGCCCAGCAAGTTTTTAATCAATAATACAAGGAAGCCCTAACTCACGAGAAGAAATCCGTCGATTCACAGTGCACGGCCAAAGACAGGCCAAGTTTGATGCCCGAGCCTCATCCGTGCCACACCGCAAGTTCGCTCGCGCTCGACTACTTTTCGCTAAAATCCTCCCGGAAACTATAGTACTAGTGCATCGTTTGCTTGCTAGCCCGGCGTCGCTAATTTGAGGACGAATTTTTGTTTTACGGAAAATTCCGTTTCATCTCAGTATCTCTTCTTATGCCTGATTGTGCTACAGTCAGGATTTCACTTTCAAGGGGCTGTTTCGCGAGGTTAGTACAGCAAAGCTATTGTTTTCTAGGGGTTAATCAAGTGTTTTTATTAATTTAAAATCATATCTTCTCATATAATCTCGTATCAAAAAGTTACAGTAAATACGTGTTTTATATATTATAATATATATATATAAAGAGAGAAAGAGAGAAAGAGTAAATATAACAAGTATATATACCTAGCTGTTTTAAAAAAGAAGCCACCGCCAGGTAGGCTCGACCGAGAAACAGTCAGGTTTAAGTGGTCCGTAGGACCCTTCTAGTTTCCATTTTTACGCATGGTGGGCAGTATTCGTGCGTACAAACCTTGCTGGAGCGGAAAAGACTGCATGATTCATGGGCCCCCACCCAGAGAAACCATATGCGCATATCTTTCAACTGATCAAGACGAATCGAATTTCCAATTCTGCGTTTGTCGAGAATCAAAAATGCGTGCAGGATATCACCATTTTTCAAGCTGCTATGTCTATTTGTTATATATATTACGTACGCTTCGAGTTCCACTTTTTCAAAAAATACCTTCAGTTTCGTCTGATCTACTATTTTGTTCATATTTATTTATTTTACTTTCGTTAAAAACAAGAAATATGATATCATGTCAGGGCGCAGATGCGTCTCAAGACGGGCCTATAGGCTGGTAAACATCCTTGCAACCTGGCAGTAGAGAATTCCGTGGGGGGTATAATATAGAAATTAAGATCAAGGTTACGGCTAGTGAGTTTAAGATAGCACTAATCCCATCCCAGGAGGTTGGATTTGCGGCTAGGTTTTATTGTTCCGTGAAACCGAGGAAATAATAGAAGTTTGTTCAGTGCTTCAAAGGCCGAGTTATGGAATCTCTCGCTTTGCCCAGTCCCGATTCAGGCAGGGTCTCGCCGCTTACCCCTGCCGCCTTTTTGTTTTGCACCTTAATTTGACGAGCAGCCTCTGGTTATCAAAGCCTGATTTGGGTATATCAGGCCATGCAAATTCTGGGCATATTTGCAAAATCAAGCAGTCATAAGGGAAATACTGGTTGCATATTATATTCTGAATGTTTTCAATACATACATCGGTTGATCAACTGATCAGGCTGCTGCGAGATGGATCTTGAATTCTGCCGCTCGAGGCAGAATTGCTTCTTTGGGCAACTTTAGCCTCACAGGATTTGAGATCACCAATGTAACCTCGGATGCCGGATGTATGGATTATTGCAGTGTACGGATTAGGGGATGCGGCACTATTGGCAATTTTCTGACCCAAGTCATTTCTCGGATGATGTAACGTATAATATGATATAGGCAGGCATTTACGCCTTTGTCGTATGTAGCTGACTTTTCGTGTAATTCTCCGTTCAAGCCTTGTTCAGACATTGCAAGTCTGCTAGGTTTAGTCCAAGCACCAAAACTCCAAGATTCGAAGTATTTACAAAATATGATACAAAAAACCTCAAGATGAAAAAAATAAAAGTAAAAATAAAAATTAATAGGTTATGGACTAAAGCTGCCAAAATTTATCGTAGCTCCTAAGTATACTTCAGGAGGCGGGGGTGGGACAGGTAATTGATCAAGGCAATCGTCTCCTTCTTCCCCTTCATTTCCGCACATCCACTGGGGTGCATTCAACATTTCTCTTTCCGAAATAGACTGTCTTACAACGGTCGATGATGGTGATGTAGCACCGTCATGTAGTTCAGGGATGGGTAGAATGCCCGTCTGTTTGCTAATAAGAACACCTGGCCTAGGTGCCACGTCCCGTATCTCCCAGAAAAGTTGTCGACTCTCGAGATCGGGTTCTAGATCTGGTTTCCCTCCTACAGCCGGTGGGTTGTATACTCGATGTCGACGGATCAAAACCCAACCGGCGATAATCGACGAGACTATAACTACACCTCCAACTGCAGCGCTAATAGCGATTAAAGTTGTATTCGCTTCTGATGATTGTGTTTTTGAGTTGTCATTCGCGGCTCTGCGATACCGGGGACCTTGTCGAGTTCGATCTAATAATATCGAACCCACGGGTTGAAAATAACGAAACCTCGCTGCCGTTATTCGCGATGTCTGTACAAAAGACCAGAACGCCGGTATTATCGAATATCTGGAGCATATTGTGAAGGTGCTGAAGAGGAGTATGACTGCTGTGATAAACAATAATAGGATGCGTCGAAAGAATGGTTGTTGGAATACATGGGCATGGCTCATGATAGTTTGGCTCTGAGGCTCCTGTAACTATTATAAGAGGATCATATATAAATGATAGTTATTCAGAAAAGTAATAGGCATATACGATAATTTACACTGGGATAGCTTCATAGCCTTCGGATAGGCATGTTTTATTGAGGGATGAATCGAAGCCGTTTCTGAGCAGAGTGTGATATTGTGGCCATATATATATGATCAAGTATCCGAGTCAGGTCCCTCATCGGCGCAAGGAAATTTATGTGTGAATATATAAATCCGTCGAAACCCAGAACAGCAAAACAATATATATTGTTCGCCGTAAAAAGAGCCTCGATGTCATGCATTTGAAATCGACTGTGCCTTGCGCTTGAAGGAATTCATAATCAATTGTTCTATTACCGAAATGGCATTATATGTGGAGCCATGGAACGAAGGGTTGCAGGGTTAGCATGCGCATGCGCATGAGCTGAGAGAAAGCTAGGCGGGCCGTAGTCTCAATCCCAGACAGGCGGCGAGTGACTGGCTCCTGGCTAGGCCGGTGGAGTAAGCTGAGAGTCGAAAATATTAAAATGCGGTAGAAGGAGGATATCAAACCAAACTGCACCTTTGCCATGTTTCGCACCTACATGCACACTCATATACCGTAGTTATTTTCACGTTTTCCTAAAGTCACAAAGTATGGTAAATATGATTTGGAATTGATTTACTTTTCCATGAATTTATACCCTGCAATTGCATTAATTGACAAAACATGTTTCCGCCTTGGAATTCTTACTCAGTCCCTGCCCCTTACTCCGGGGGCTCAGATACGAATGCCAAGCCTCAATCTCAACCCCCCCGCCGCCCAAATCTGAACATGAGCTTGCGGCATCATAACAAACATGTTCCTCTAATTAATCATCCCATGATTCCGACAAAGCTACGCGAAATATTAGTGATATCTCCTCGACTTTTGTACTATACATTCTGCAGATGCATTGACGGCTCCGTTCGACTCGGATACAACAGATAATTTGACGACGGCTTGCGCGTCGGCATCGGAGGCTGCTGCAACCGCCACTTTCACTGGTGTAGAAGCGCCAAATTGAGCTGTCGCCAATGCATTTGGCAGTTCAACTCGCCAGCCCTTGGCTCCGACTTGAGCGCTCAGTCGGTAGACATCTGACTGCAGATACTCTGTTACATTCTGCGGATGATTTCCGCCGGCAACATACGAACCTGTGTTCTTTAGTTGGAAGACACATGTTACCCCTCCACTAGTTGCACTATTCTTACGGTTCGCCGAAACATTGCCTGCCGCCAGGGTTACACCCCTCTTGCTAGACCCGTTCCCGTCTAGCGAACGTACTGCGACCGAATATGAGAGAATACCAGAACTATCGCGATCCCTTTGCAGGATATAAAAATGCAGGCGGTTCGGTGTATCTATATATTCGTACTGGCTGCCGGAACGCGTTCCCGCATGGAATAGAGCGTCTGCTAACTGGCGATAGTCTCCCATGGTGATCATTGCGATAGAGCCGTTAGGACGGTGGAAATCAACGAGGTTGATATCTTGCGGATTCGCATCGATAACCCACTGGAATGGCTGCCATGCACCCGGCTTCTTGACCTTGCTGATTAATACGCCGGAGTCGGGAGCGAAAGATTCGGAACCCATACGATCAACCACTTCGACCTCGTAGCCGTTATATCCACCACCATCACACAATACATCTTTGTTGATATCACAAGCTGGAGAACGGTCGTTATCCATGTTGATGTGGAATCCCATTTTTCGGCCCTTCCCTGGCGGGTTTATGCAACGTGCGGTAGCACCAATGACGATCAGGCCTGACTTCGCAAGCTCGTTACGATCAAGTTGAACAATGGCATCCTTTGAGACAAGCCCTAGCTGGCTTTTGTCCCGCATTGTATGCAATGAACCCAGGGAACCACCCTCAAGGGCAGGGATCTGCCAGCGCGAATGAGGCCCGCCTGGCCCACCGAAAGAGCCACGCGACATCATTGACCACGGTCCCGTGAATGAGCGACGCAATGGAACACCATAAGGGTTGTTATAATTATCCCCAATGTTTAGAAGATGAGAGAGTTCATGCGCATATGTCGCCATTCCTGAGCTCTCAGCCTGAATCGACGAGCCACCACCCGCATTCGGCCAGATGGATGCTGCTGACGCCCAGGAAGTCCAATCAACGTATCGCGTGCGAGCAAAGTTAGTATCATTGCCATGTTTCATAGGCGGACCGAACGAGTCTGGGACATCGTATTTCGTTTGAAAGCGCATTTCACCAAACTCCTGCCAAGTCGACGATTCATCCTGACCTGCAGACAGGATAAACACCAATTCAAAGCTGCTTGCCGTTTTGTTACCAACATCTGCCCGCCAAGCCGCATATGAGTCTGTGCGAAGATCTATGTCGCATTCTTCACCTTGCGGACACACTCCTGGGTTCATATCGCTATCCAAACCGTATTGGTACGATTTCGCCGGGAGCCTGTACGGCCCAAACGCCGTCAAATCGACACCATAATTCCCACCAGAGTCCTCCATCCAGTATTCGTGCATTGTATGTCCACGGTTCAAGTCTCCCGGCTTGTTAAGCAAATCGCGATAAAATGCTGGCACGTCTTTTCGAACAGGCTTATTTGCGACAGGCTGTGGGTTGCTGAAGATATTCGAATGCGCCGGCTCGGTAATAACGAACTCCATGTCCGGGTAATCAACAACGACAAGAGCAATGTTGAAGTTACGTATCGAACCCTTACGTGTGGGATCTGCCCAGTTTATTCCTGGTGGAGCGCGAAAGTCTGACCATGTCATGGTGTCAGGATTGACCCAATTCTGCGGATCGATCACCGCGAATGGGTCACTATTAGCGCAGCTTACTGGCGCCGCTCTTGCGACAGGCGACAGAAGTCCACCAGTGGACAGAAGAAGTACCAAGCCAGTCCGCATTTTCGGAGTGATTGAAGACATGGGGAGGGATAAGTGAAGGAAAATCACAAAAGCCTGCATAACCTCAACCTTAGGAGGAAAAGGATCAACTTAAATGTAGCTCTCGACCTTGATGGCCCATCTACTATCTGTATCGATAAGTCGGGTTAATTCATTGGTGTCGTTACCACCTGCCGTATATGGCAGTGTCTTCTAGGGTGTTAGGCTGGGGCAAAACGTCAAATGCATCCCGCTCCCGTGTTCTAGGGATGGAAAGAAGATAAGACGCCAAGACCCGTATCCGAGATCGTGACCATGATTTTTACGCGGCCTTGAGTTGAGAACCATCCGTATTGGGATAAATTTCTCGTGATCTTAAGGCTCCAGCACGAGCACAGGCCGTCCGAATATATCAGCTTTTTCATTATAAATCACTGCTACCCAGCTTCTCATTCTTGCTAAACGGCTATATTGTGCCGAGGGAAGGAGCAATGGACTAGAAGCCGCTGTATCGATAAGTATGCGGCCTTTTCATTGTAATTACCATGGTATGTCGGAAAGCGTAATCTTCGATAGGAGTCTAGAAAATAATACGGGGCTCTTGACTTTGTCGAGCGAATAATTATATGTCTTGGGACTAAAGAGCAAGAAAGCTTATATGTTTCTCTTTACCAACCAAGACTATCCCATCTCCTTATATCGAAATGTTGACGTTACTCTTTCTTTCACCCTCGAACTTGCTAGGATTATATTCGCGCAATGAACCCATGGATCTCGACTTCCAACATCAATTGCACGAAAAAGGAAAGGACGAATATTCGAATAAATCGCCTGCTCCCAATTGGAAAGAGAATTTCAAGCACAAGTTCCGTTCAGTAGATTTTCTTAATAAGCAATTTTTGTAAAAAAAAAAAAAAATCTACTTGGACTCTGACTATCTAAAGTCACCAGCTCCTAGGCTCTGATCCGAATCTCACACTGACTAGGACTTTGTTTGCGGTTGCAGGGCGTAGGTTTTCGACAAAACATCTTAAATCCAAAACCAACCCCTTCCTCAAGCTACAAGTATACCTTCTTCTGTGACGCTCGGTGATCTGATAATGATACGAATCTAGTAGAGAGGTGCAACAATACATAGACCAACGGAGAGGGCAAGAAATATATTAGGACAGTAAAGTGACAAGTGGTGTGACCCTAGACTTGTCCCAAAAAGGCGTTTTTTAATCAACCAGCTCAACTCGACCAAGGTAAATGATCTCCCTTCAGCAAAACACCCTGTTTGTGATATTTTAAGATTTCTTCAATATATACCAGTCGGTCTTTTAAGTCGTAAATTGTGGACCTGGCGCGTTTCATATCATGCGTGATCGCAACTGAAATTTCATATCTTATCATGGCCACCTTATCATATGACACTTCATTTGTAATAGCTTTCATCTTGGCCACATTATGGAAACCCATTGATTCGAGATTAGAAGCCTATTACGTATAGACAAGATATTCAATGACAATTTGATATTCACCATGATGGATATATGGTAAATATCCTCGAAATTGGTTGTTGCGAAGCACAAATTGAATCGTCTATTTCGTCTAGCAGCGCTTGGCACGGAATGGAACGCGCATCCTCCCCGAGATGACTCGTCTACCCTTGAAATCGAGATGTTAGATAGGGTTCTTGGATATTTCTTGGAAACTCAGACGGAGAATACCGAGAGTCATTCGGGTAACTTTTAACTCTAAATTGTGGGTTAACCATACGGGAAGGCAGGGGTATTGCATATGGATAAATAGGACAATCTCCATTATAAGGGCATTATAACCTGCGTCGTCGCTTGCCAAAACAGCCGACACGGGTTACACAAGTTAATAATCCGATGCATTTTTATATAGATAGGGTTTGGTGCATAGCAATTGCGCAAAATACTTAAAAATATTTTTGCATATAAATTCCGAGGCTACCACCGCGCACCGATGAATCGATAATTTTACTACCAAACAGCCTAAACCCTCCACCAGCGAATATCTTTAGGATAGCAATGCGAGTTATAATCTTTGGTGGAATTCTTCTCGGAGTTGGTTCAGCCCAGGGTCAATTTCAGAACCTCTGGGATCAAGTAAGACAGCCTCTTTTCCGGCCCGATCTGAGTGTTAATGGGGCTGTGATTCGTAGTGTGGTGGCGCTGGTTGGACAGGACCGACTATTTGTAGCGGCTACTACGGCGGAGTTCCAATAACGTGCACCACCTATAACCCATACTACGCCCAATGTATACCAGGCAGAGAGCTTCCGCCACCCCCAAGGACCACAACTACCACGACCGGGATTATCACCACTATGACCACTACTGCTAGCTGTACTAAAGTGCCAGTGTGCCAAACTTCGCGTTCGTGGTAATCATAATGAGAATTCTGCGGTGCTTTACTGACTATGATTCATAGGTTGCTACCCCAATTGTACGGATCGAGTACTCACTTCCTGCCTGACGGTAAATTCCTGTCCTGGCGCGACAGCAACTCTACCCAGTGTTACTTTTTCTTTCCCTGCATGCGAGTGCACAACTCAAGCAAGGCCGACGACATCCTCATTCCCTCCTTGTGGAGCAGGCCAACCGGGTTGCTTGCGCCCTACAGCCAGTGCGCAACTGCAATGACAGGTGCCACGATTAGTGCTTAACTGATGAGTTTAATCTGCACCAGGCCTGGGGTCGATTTTCGTATGGTGTATATTGCATATATTGGCTGAGAGGATATTTTAGATCTTGGTTATGTTAAATAAATCATACTACGAAAAATATGTATGTACAATCGAGGACATGGGCACTGATTGCATTAATTGTCCAAATTCTGGAGAACCAAATATAGATGTACAAAAGTATTCTTTCTCGTAGAGGTGCCAGATATCTGTAGTTAATAATTGCAAAACTATTTCCGTAAAAGCCGAATCAATAACATTTCAAATTGTAATATCAAAGTTGGAAATGTTCGAAACCACGCGCATGGTCTCGCTGCACGCGCACGCGCACACATATATAGCCAAAGTATCACCGCCATGAAGTTGCAACAACACATTTTTATCTGCGGCATGCAAGTGCGACCACTGTCATATCGGTTATCCGACGGGCAAAAGGCTTGGCTTCGTCACCAAATTGCAATCTCAAGACTTTTTTGAGCTCTAAACGGCATGAACGTTAACTTCATTAAGCAACTATTTTGGGGCGAAAATTTCTTCATTACTCACTCGGATTGATGGCGATGTGAATAGCCGTTGTCGAGAACTTATCTAGCTGTTTGATCGTTTCAGCACGGCTAGGCTCCTAAAAGAGTAAATACGATATTCTACATTCGATTCTACTGCCTTTTTAGAAGCTAGCCCCAGCCATTACGCTAAAAAGATGCCCTTCTCGCCGAATCTAAATCGCCGTTCCGAACCCCGAGACCAATATTAGCTAATTCCGAAAAGTGCGATGCATATGCATGTTGATTACACCCTGGTCGCAACGCCGCACAACGATTACGCCCTGGTAAAACTCGCGCGAACGCGGGACTGCTAAGCAAGATCTCTGTTCCACATTTGTTACCCAATCAAGAATAGAGAACAAGGAGATGGTCTTCATTAACCAAACTACCTTGGGAGTCACATCTCGAAAGGGTAATGATATCGGATCATTTGCTTCAACGGTCTGGCGCACGGAAGCTTCAACTGCCGTAACGAAACTCATGACGTCATATGATAAGTTTTTTTCGCTCCGCTCCCAACTTCAGATGCTCAAATTCTGCATTCCAGGGTGGTTGAATGAAGAGCTGCCAAGTGATTATAAAAGAAGCAAGGGAACATGAATGTTAGGTGCTTGTAAATCGAAGTATCCCGATAGCTAGGTTTATTGTCGCTTCAATTTCAATTGATCAACTTCGCGCGTTTTATACGATATATATCCGAAATGAGCATTCCGAGTCTTGTCGGCCTACTCCTCCTTTTAAGGCTGGTGGATGCTGTAGCCGTTTATACCCTGGACGAAGTTCAGAGCCAGATTGAGTCGTATCGCCAGCAGAACACCAATAGTCTTGAGTCTCGATCAGTACCGGTCGGTTGTTGGCTTCTGGTATGTAAAATCACATCTGACAGCATAGCTAGCAAGTCGTTACTCTATCGTGTGTCGAAATTGTTCTAATATACAAAGCAATTCAACAGTGTGGATTCTTAGGATTTATTCTACCGCATCAATTAGCATACCCGAACACTACAATTTACGAATTCGAAGAATCGCAATACTGGTCGCAGCAGCAAGCTCTCACGAAGCCCGCTTGTCGATTCTCCCCTACCTCGCCCGCCCAGGTATCTCTGGCAGTATTAGCATCTCGTGTCACACAATGCAAATTTGCCGTGAAGAGCGGTGGCCATGCCGCATTCACAGGTGCATCTAATATCGACGGCGGTCTCACCATCGATCTGAGGAATCTTAACGAAATCACACTCTCAGCGGATAAGAATCAAACATCAGTCGGTCCGGGAAACGTCTGGTATGACGTCTATAGCAAACTCGAACGAGAGAACGTGACGGTCATAGGTGGACGAGTTTCTGCGATTGGCGTGGGAGGTTTAACACTAGGTGGTGGCATCTCCTTCTTCTCAAGTCGATACGGGTGGGCTTGTGACAATGTCAACGCTTATGAGGTTGTGTTCGCGGACGGGACTATAAACTCCGTGACCCCTTCTTCATACCCAGATCTCTACTGGGCGCTCCGCGGTGGCGGTAACAACTTTGGTATCGTAACGCGTTTCGATTTGGCTACTTATCCGCAGGGCGACCTATGGGCTGGCTCGCAGACCTTCCTTTACAATAACGAAACGGCGCTGCAAATTAATAATGCTTTCTATCACCTTGGAATCAACGCTCCTTCTGACCCTTATGCACAGGTCATTCTCGCTTATGCATATGCTCAAGCTGAAGGAGTCTATGTCATTGCTTCGGACCTTCAATATGGCAAACCGGAGCCCTATCCTCCTATTTTGAAGAATTTTACATCAGTGCCTGGTGCCGTTGCTGATACACTTCGCATTGCCACTCTTACAAACTTGACGCAGGAATTCAATAATAGCAATCCCGGTGGCTTCAGGTAATATATGATCTCATATCGTAGAAATAGTGTTTATTCACTTGACTGACCTTGGCAATCCAGGCAAACGTACTGGACCTTCACCGTAGGTAATAGTGTACCTCTAATGACCGAGATGATTGGAATATACATGAACGAAGTCGACAAAGTCAAAGATGCTGTCGGCATAGTTCCATCAACTGTCTTCCAGCTAATAACCACAGATATGACATCCCATTTTACCAAGAACGGTGGAAATGCACTAGGGCTTGCTGGCCAAGGCCCTCTAAATTGTATGTAACTCGCGGCTAGCTTTCTTAGGATGCTGTAAAATTTACTGACTTCACCACAGTGGTAAATATCGACATCTCTTGGTCTAACGAATCGGACGACAAGAGAATCATAGCAGCAGCGAGAAATTTTGTCAACCGCTCAATCGCTGCCGCTAAAGCCAAGGGGTTGTTCAACGAATACCTCTATCAGAACTATGCTGCTCTGCAACAAGATGTCTTCCCTAGTTATGGAGCCACCAATTATGCCAAGTTAAAAGCTGTTAGTAAGAAATACGACCCAAGTGGGGTGTGGCAGAAACTGCAGCCGGGATATTTCAAGCTTTAAATCAATCGTGACGGTTGCAAGAAGAGCTCTTATGTCTAAATGAGCTGAGGCTTACTAAATTTATTCCGAGGAATGTGTTGCACGATAAGAAATGATATAGAAAATTTTGAAGTTATTTATTCATTAATGTGACATGTATATTAGAATCTCGAAAACCATATAAAATCTCAAACTTGTGTGATCAGGGATCGATCTTTTTGTGCTCTCTTCTATACGTCAATGATTCGTTTTGGCGTGGATTCCGTCGCAATCTCGGTGACGTGGAGTATTTTCACCATGCGTAAAATCTCATTGATATTCGACCTCGAGAATTTTTAAAAAAAAGCCTGACAGTAAGACTGCCGGAAAGCTAATAGCCGTGTGGGACAACGTGTTACGTGAACTACGTAAGTCAATCTACGTCAACCCTGTATGGTATCCTCCTTTCCCTTTTTATATTTATGCCCAACGCCTCGATCGCGAGCGCCTCATGCTTGAATCGTATGATCATATGATTACTTAATCATGAGCCGACTCATCTTGACCATCAAAAATACGTATCAATACGGGGTTACGAAACCTCGCGAAAATCAAAAGTTAGCGATGCACAATAATTTATCAATTTAAAGCTTAGCTCGTGGCCGCGGATGTGCGAGAGACTCCGACGCTGAGTACACGGCCCGATATACTCGGCTCTACGGTCGGACAAACTCGGACATTAACGCATTCGGGGTCTGGATGCTTGGCGTGTGCCATATTGGGCACGTCGGCCGGCAGGGCATAAATATCAACGTGAATCCTCATGACAAAGCAGTCTGGTTTTACTCAGCATCATACAAAAATTATAAATATCAATCCGATATCTTAAAAGCAACATCTATACCTTCTTATTTCTGTATATTTTTTTATTTTTTTTATTTATTTTTTTTTTTTTCAGCATTATAATGTCTGGGTTAAAAGTCCTGATTGTTGGTGGTGGTATCGCAGGACCCTCCCTCGCACATTGGCTCTCGCGCGTCGGCGCAAATGTCACAATTATCGAGCGTGCTCCTCAAAGAAGGTCGTCTGGCCAACAGGTTGACCTTCGTGGTGTGGGAGTAACCTTGATGAAGGCAATGGGCATCGAAGAAGCTGTCAGAAAAGTTGTCGTTCAAGAAGCCGGTACCCAATTTATCGACATCAAGGGCAAAACCAAAGCTTGGTTCCCAGCTGCACCAAGCGGCTCAGGAAAACAGAGCATAACCTCTGAATTTGAGATTATGCGGGGTGATCTGGTCGATATTCTATACAGTCTCACCGAAGGAAAGGAAAACGTCAAACATCTCTACGGCACCAGCGTTGAATCGTTCACACAGGACGACGAAAACGTTCCTAACGGAAAGGTTCACGTTACCTTCAACAACGGTGGACAGGAGGATTTCGATATTCTAGTTGGTGCGGACGGATCTGGCTCGAAAACGAGAAAACAAATGCTTGGTCCGGATGCTCCAGACCCGCGTGTGCCGTTAGGAGGCTGGATCGGTTTCTTCAGCGTTCCATCAAAACCTAACGACTGGAACAGATTCACCTATTGTCATTTACCTGGTGTATCTAGTTCCAAGATATCCAGAATCGTTTGTACGAGAAAGGACTGTGCAGATCTCACGCGAGTCTATTTTTTCACTCACGGTGAAGATCCCGCTGTCGCAGCAGCGCATAAGTCCGGAAACCTGACGGAGCTCAAAAAAGCATGGGCAGATCTATACCAGGATGGTGCCTGGGAGTGTCCACGATTCGTAGACGCGCTACGGAACTCACCAGAGGCAGACGATCTCTACTGCACCGGGCTAGAAGAGGTCAAGCTTCCTGTGGGAGACTGGTCTCGAGGCCGAGTAATGCTCCTCGGCGACGCAGCCTATTCGCACTCAGTGGACGGTTATGGAGTAATGTGGGCCATGGCTGGGGGATACGTTTTGGCTGGAGAAATTGCGACACTCTATGAGAAAGACAAGTCTAATCCCTCCAGAGCCGCAATCCATGGCGCGAAGAATTTCGAGAAGATCTTTCGGCCGATAACAAATGCTACGGAGAGCGGAACTTCCATGGCTGCGTCTTTCTTCTTCCCTACGTCGAAACTGGGTATTTGGTTCCTTCATTCGGTTGCTGCAGTATTCTCGAAGCTTCACTTGGAGCAGAGAGCTGGCAGGACAGACGTACAGGAGAAGTGGAAGCTTCCAGAGTACCCTGTATTCGGGAATTAAGAAGGTATATATGAAAATTTCGGATTCGGCGTCGTGGACTATGTGGGACCTGGCGTCATCGGCGTTTAAATTTTAACAACGGCATTCGCGTTCCTGGACCTTTTTCTCCCCCCTTTGCTGCACGAGTTTCTTCGTTTGATAAATTCTACTATCATATCCACCGTCCTCTCGCTACTCTTTTGCCCTGACGTGTTTAAAACTGTCACGAGAAAGAATATTTAACATTAATCTTAATACATTGTACATAGATAGAATAGAAACATTAATCGAAAATTATGCTACTATGTATTCGCCGGCATTTAAACTTATTGACATGCATTTGATTAAACTATCTCCCAGCCGTTCTGTAACGTTGGACCTATTTCTATATCCAATTGACCAAGTTTCCGCAAAAACTATCAAACCACGGCATTGCTCCCAGAAGCTTCATGAATCTGTGCACCCGGATCCGATCCACGCTCCATCCCCCCTGTATATCTCCATGATGGTCGGCCCTCGTGAGTTATATCTCTGTTAGGTTGAGAACCCATATGGCTTGACCTATAGGTTTCAAGATCAGACGAGTCCGCAGGGCCGAATACCGTAAGGCTTGGGTGCATAGCAGGTGGCTGTGAATTCCCTGTCGGAAGAACTGGTTCATATGGTTGCTTATTCCGTGATAGTGTCCAAATGAGAGCTATGAAGGTCATTATAAACATTCCTCCGAAAGCTCCAGCAATGCTAGTGCTTGCTACAACTGTTTGGATAGACGGATTGGGTGCCTGTATTGATTTGGATGTTGGCGATGTTCTCGTTGTTGAAGTTGATGAAGTTGAAGATGTGACTTTGGGTGATGGTCTGAGTGTAATTGATGTACTATGTGTAGAAGTTTGTGTGGACGGAGTCGTGGAAGTTGCAGGATTCAGCGTCGCTCCCAGTATTACCTCGCTAACATGGCCGCTATCTACTCCGACTGCAATGATATCCTCATTACCTGCACCTTGTACAGATTGTGCTATGCTGATTTCGTTGTAAAGATAATCTAAGACAACATATGCGGCCCTAGTGATTTAAAATCAAGCAAATCGTATGGATGTGAGCACCGCAGTTTTTAATTTATAAAAATAAAAATAAAAATAAAAATAAAAAATAAAATACGATTCAAGACCCATGAGAGGATCTAGATATGCCTACCGAAAAAAGGGAGCGCCTAGAATAATTGACTTCCTTTCCGTTCTACCGATTAGAAGCTCATAGACGCCCTCGCTGCCAACCTCACTTGGAGGGGCTGGAATTGACATGTGTCGAAACGGAATCACTATATTTAAGCCATCTGGAAGTGATAGAATCAATCCTTCGTCTTTCATTTTCGGATCAGTCACCAAATCCCCCGTAATATAGAGCTTCTTGTGTGTGGAGGTTGAAATTGTGTATTCTCTTTTAGTCAATCCCTCGTTCAAAGCTCTCCATTCAGGGTCAGGGAGTAAGATCTTCCTATGAAATCAGGAGAATTAGCGAAGTCAGTAATTTATAATGCATACAAAGCTGGAAGCATATTAAGCGTAATGACACTATGTCAAAGGTTGTAAGGAAGGCTCTAAAAGATTGCTTTCTGTGATAACAGGGGCTATATATATAGCTTTTAAAACGTAACGGTGGATAACAAGCGCTATCTAGAGGCTTTTACATCCTGGAATCATCTTCATTCCTCCGTATATCAAAGGAGTGCAAAAATATAAATATTTCGAATTGTAGATTCGAACCGGCTTGATTAACCTAAAGCGATCTAACAATTCTGACAACATACCTGTTATTCAATTCTAGAGATGCAATTTTTCTAAATTCATACATCTCTTGGTCCACTTCTGTTTTGTTTTCTGGGTGTCGGAACGTGAATTTTAGTGGATTTATGTTGATATCTTGAATGAAGCCTTCCGTCGAGCCTGGTGATGATTTTGTGGCAATACTTTCGAAGTATGTGATCTGGAGAGGATAATTCCCCATTGGAGATTTGAATTTCGCCCGATCTATCCCTCCAAAAACTATCGAGCCGTTCATCTCAATCTCCGTGTTATCAGTTGGCAGATCATAAATATCGCCTAGATGTATGCCAACAGTTGGAGTGTTGGTGTATGATTGGAGGTTCATTTCCTGTACGATGCTTCGTGCTGTCGACTGTCCTCCATCCTTTCCAGCCCATCCCCCAAGACCGAGGTACCCTCTATTCACTTTCTGGTTTCCCGGTGTTTGGTCGAACGCGTTTGTTACGTTTATGATCATTTCTGGAATTTCTACTTGATTTATTTGTAGTGCGCCGGTGTACCTAATATCCTAGCAGTCCACATGTGCAAATATGTCTTTAGTAAAATCATTTCAATATCAAATTATTTCATAAGATTCCTTTTAAATCTACTGGACAAAACTGCAAATATCGAAGTTCTTCTTACCCTTCTACTTTTGAGGATTGATTTTGGCTTGGGCCATATGTCCATGGACTTTGAGAAAGTACCATCTTTGTTCTTGTATTGTTTTCGCCTGACCAATGCTCATTTGTATTAGATCGATAAGATGTTCGGACATTCGATCCCTGTTGCCGTACTTACCAACATAGCCGTAAATATAGTATCCTGATTTTGAGCTCTAACAACGTGAGAGTTAACCAATTTAGCAGTGTTATATTGTTCAACTAAAATGATGCTATTTGTAGTGGAATAGCATTAATGCGCATTCAGAGAGGATTGATAGACTCACCCATGATAAATCCATAACTTCGAAACCTTTTGATCTTGACGGATCGAACTTTTGTCCGTTTTCTAGGTCTCTCACACCTAATCGACTAGAATTTCGTCTACTTGTAGCTGCGGATGAAGTTAACTTCATATATCTACTGTCAAAATTTTCTGCTAAGATTTTGGAGTTTCCTGTGTTTATTTTTGCTGTCGGTAAATCGAGCTCTTGGGTTATGAAAGATATGATCGCAATGATCCCTAATAGGAGAACCATGAACAACAATATGACATGGAAACATTGAATAGCATTGAAGAATTTGTTGTGACTTGGAGCCATTTCGCATTGAATATATCGTAGATATGTGTTTCTTGTACAATTGTAATCCTATGAATTGAAAATGTTTCGAATAACATGCAAAGGAGGGAATGACTCTATATTCAAAGCAAATGATCCAAGTTCGTATACGAATAGCGTGTGGATTGAAAAACCAGCAGACCGGCCGAAAGCTAAACAAAGAGATTCTTATGATCCCACCAATACATGCATGGCCGCGTTCTGGAGTTCTTAAAACGTTTCAACAAACTTTGGACTCGATATCCAGAACCCCCAACTACCCGAGACTAATCCAGAACAGTCTGAGGGATGCTATCCAGAAAGGCAAGGGGCAAGCTGTACAGGGAGAATAGCCCCGCACATCCTAGACATGCATCCTCTGGTGTTTGTTTATGTCTGCTTGCAGAAATAATTAGTACTAGGACATGGATGTATAGAAAAGAGATTCTTTCGGGTTGAGGGTGGCGTAGCTGCAAAGAACTCTGCAAATACCATATAGGTATACAATCACTGAAATTTTTGTCCAATGAAAACTCACACCATCGCTGGGGTCGGACATGGATGCATCGGATTGCGATATCCTTGGGATATCTCCTTCAGGCATACTTGTGACCTTCAAAATGCACATATGCAGGATCAAATTAATTTATTTTCAAAGTTTTCCAATTCGCGTGCATGTCCGGCAAATGCCGACCTGTCAATCCACCACCTAGGCCTAGCGGTCATTGATTCTACTTTGAGAAATGTCCCCGCGAGTATGAGCAATCAACCTTTCATGACTTGAAGGCTCTGTAATCTCTATTCAGCGCTACGTCGCGCTGCAGCAGCACTTTCGTCCCGCGGTCTTGGTGGCGAAAACCCTGTTTCGTTACCAAACTTCCTATCAGCCTGCAATTTCATAATAATTAAATTATACCATGATCGATCCGATCGATCGATTGTCGGGTTGATATGTAGCCGAAGCTATACCTTTCAGCCGGCCTTAACTTCCCCAGACTACCTTCACTTTTGCGCAAGAGAGCCCGCACTCTGCAAAAACCAACATGCACATGATGATTCGGCATCGAACTTATTTGAATATACCGGGTCAATATTCCATTTTTTTACATGTCTCCCGTGTCTAGTTTATTCATCTGTTCAGGAAATTGCCGTCGGCCGGAAGTTAACATCAAAGAGGCTCCTTTCCTGACGGCGCATGCAGCTAGAGTTCCTTGCCAAGATAACCATAAATACTAGCCTCGAAGTCCATAGATACAAAAATTACGGTGTAGCCGCCGTTCCGTGCCGCATCCTCGCTTCATCTTCGCAGCTTGTCCTACACAACCATATTTTACAGCCAATTGCGCACCGATACATTGGATATAAACGTCCAAATGTTTTGAAATCATGATTGCCAGTTTAAAATGACACCCGAACATAAGGATCGTCCGTTCTAAGAATGCAGCTGTCCGACGGGAATTCTAGGTGGGGATAATCTTGCTTGCCTTCTGGTTTCCCCCAAAAATTTTGTCTCAACAACACACGCCCATATTTGGTCAACTGACGGCAGTATGCATATTTGTTCAGGTTGACCTCTGGTTGGGAGATATCCTAGTGCATGTTCCAAGTTCGAAATGTAGGACCCGGATAGGGGGCTTAACACTTGGACGCAACTTTAGAGCAACTTTGAGGGGGCCAATATAGCAAAAAAAAAAAAAAAAAACCATGGTATGCGAATACACAAGTCGCACATGCACGGGATCCCAAATACTTGAATTCATCCTATATGCGAGTTGCCGTGGACAGAAGAGGACTTTGTGCTTGCTTGCATTGATGCGCATTGAGCGCTCCTCCCGCTATTCCCGATGGTACTATCCTAACCGCGACGGCAAATTAGTCTGTAGAAGCGTACAAACGAGACTAGGCGGCTGAATTAGATAGGTGTCTCACGAGTATCCTGGGGTGCTCCATGGGGATTTCCAAAAACTGGTTTCGTGGGTTCCTGAGTGCACAAAGGAGTGCACAAAGCAAAAGGTCGATTGTGACGTTCGACATTCTTAGAGCACGGAAATTGATATCACATCCGATTCCGCTATCAGTAAAAGAGTCTGTTTAACCATTGGATTCATTTCTGAAGGCTATTCAATTCGTAACTTTTCATTACAAAAAGGTTTTCATAAAAGAAACCCTAGCGATAGACGCACTGTGCGTTGTTGAGACTACGATAGACGATAGGTCCGCTAACCGGCCGCCTGGCAAAACAGCTTTTGCCCAAGAAAAGAGAGAAAAACAACTATCTGCGATCTTTTCGACCCAAGCTATCAGTCGATTGATAAGAAACATAGCAAGCGTTCTCCCCTTTGCATTTTTCACGGAGAATGAACGCCAGTCATCATACCCCTACCCTCTATTAATCATCAACGCATGAAAACCACGTCTCAAATGTTCGTGATAATCTTACGCAGTGACGATACGAAGACTACAGATAATAATATCCGTCAGTATTTTATGAACTCAATTCACATGGTTTCCGGAGATGAGAATGTCCAACTTACGTATTCGTGTGTCCCAAACCTCCCTTCCATCCTTGAACGGCGATAACAACATCTCCAGCGCCGAACAATCCAAGCTTGGTTCCCTCATGTATACCCCAACTCAGACGCTTATCGACGTCCTCTTGCCAAACAACTTGATTGAAGTCGGGCTTTTGTTCAGGATATTGGAACGGGTAGACACCACGGTACAGATGTGCACGACGGGCGGCACTAGCGTTCCTCGTTACCATCAAGATTGGGCAGGTAGGACGATACTTGGAGATTAAACGGGCGGTATTTCCGCTAAAATAATAGTTAGTAAAAAAAATTCAAAAGCAGGCTTGTTGAGTTGAAGTGCCACTTACGAAGTGGAAAGAACGACGATGGCGGCAGCTTGTTGCTCCAAGGAAGCGTTGACAGCGGCGATAGCACAGGTTTCGTTGGTCTCAGTTGGTCTTTTAGTCAAGCTGCGAAGCTCGTTGAATAGAGAGACGTAGTTGATGGCAGTTTCTGCGATCAAACAAGTTTCATGCATCATGGTGACGGAATTCTCCGGGTATGATCCCTTTGCTGTTTCACCGCTAAGCATGACGCAGTCCGCGCCGTCGAGGACAGCATTTCCAACATCCGAAACCTCGGCGCGGGTTGGGCGAGGGTTGTAGGTCATCGACTCCAGCATTTGAGTGGCACAAACGACTGGCTTTCCGGCAAGATTGCACTTGGCGATCATCATCTTTTGAGCCATAAAGACCTGAGCAGGTGGGATTTCGATACCGAGGTCACCACGGGCGACCATGACACCGTCGGTGACCTTGAGAATTTCATCAAAGTTGTTGACACCCTGTTGGTTTTCAATTTTTGAAATAATTTGGATGTCTTTCCCCTCTTCGCCCAAAACTTCACGGATAGAAAGAACGTCTTCAGCACGTCGGATGAAGCTGGCAAAAACCATGTCAACACCATTCTTGACACCAAATCTAAGATCTGCCTTATCCTTCTCCGATAGCGCAGGAAGGTCGACATCGGTACCGGGGAGGTTGACACCCTTTCGAGAAGATATTTTGCCATTGTTCAAGCATTGGCACTTGATGTTCTGCTTATCGACAATTTCGAGAACTTTAAAGGAGAGAACACCATCGTCAACGTAGATGATACGATCCTTGACGATGACGTTGGTAATGTTCTGGTAGTCGACGTACCTATCAAGGATCTGCTTAGTTTTGTGCTTCAACAATAAATAATTTTACAGTTGAGGTCGCTTACATGTAATCCTTGCTGCAGGCAGTCTTGTACTTCTCGTCGGTGGTGATGACAATCTCGTCACCAGCGGAAATTGGAATGTCGGCATCACCTTCGGTGTTTCCGGTTCTGATCTCTGGTCCTTTCTGTAAGATAATTAGCTCTGATCCAGGGTTTGTATCGCAGGATTTGGTGAGCGTACGGTATCAAGAGCGATCGCGAGCGGGCGGCCCGGTTGTTGGCGTTCAGCTTCCTTGGCGTTGTCGACGACGCTCTGGTGGTACTGGAGGACGCGATTGAGGGGTTAGTCATCGCATCTGCGAAGAAAGACGATTGTGCCGGGTCTTACCTCATAGGAACCGTGGGAGAAGTTCATGCGAACAATGTTGAGACCGCCTATTATGATAGACCCATGTTTAGTTCACAAATCGGCCCCCACCGTTCAACCAAAACGACCGTATCGGAGCAACCTAAATGATTGAAAGGAAAAAAAAAAAACCCAAAACCAAAACCAAAAAGGAAGAAATATATCAATTCCCAATGGAACGTGAAGAAGCTTACATTTTCGCAATTTGTTCATCGCCTCCACGGAGTTTGTTTTTGGACCTGTAAATCAATTGGAAAGGACCCCGCTATTAGCCAAAAAGCTACCCCTCCAAGGTTGTTGAGAGCAGGGTACATACCAATCGTGCAGATGATTGAGGTTCTCCGAAAGTTCTTCTTGGGAACATGATTGATATCGAGAGAAGCAACCCACTCGTAGGATGTTTTCACGTCTGAAAAGAGGGCCATCTTGAGCGGTAATCTGATGTTATGTTCTTATAACTATGTCTCCTGGCTGGCGGTGATGGTGATGGTAGTTAGCACTAGTTATGTAAGAGTTTTTGGATGCGGTTGAACAGGAGCCACGATTGGTGAAGAGGGGAGATGTAGAAACAGCTTATACCTGAGAGGATAGCGGCTAGTTTTTATATCAATTATTGTATTGTAATGGCTTAGGTGAATGAGAACGAAGGAATGGGGGTTTTTCCTTTTTGTGACGGGACAAGGAATGGTAATGTTGATGTTATCGGCGATATCAGAATTTTGGTGGAACGGGGATTTGTTTGGTCGAGCTCACCAAAACTCAATTCATTTCGGTGGACGGCGTTGCGTTTCGTTGGTGGGGGAGCCAGCCTCAACTTCAGTCCAACGTCACTTCAACAATCACCATACACAATCACTATACATAGCACCAAGACATCTTGGAAAAGTACACATTTCCTACATTAAGCACCAGCTCACAGCAATCGATACAAAGGCGATCGGAATACTAAGCTGATAGTGCTCCGACACAAGAGAGTTCAAATGGAGGCCGAGATGTTACAAAATGGTAAGTCGAGGCAGCAATCTCTGCATCAGGGCCCCGCTAACCCGCACTATGACGACAGACCTACCACCTCTCAACAATAAATAACACTCCGAATTCTCGAAGGGATGGCCCAGACTTCTTAGAATCCTACGCGTCTTCTGACGCCGGCGAGGGAACCCTGACAGACAGTTCGACAGACTGAACCGGCTAGCTGTGCACTGATGGTGGTCCACCAGGTCTCAGTTGTTAGCTCAGGCGAATGAAAAGATGCCCTTTCGCGTCGTGGGAGTTCTCCCAGCCAATCCCGGACCTTCTTCCCTCCAAGGATTCCCTCTTTCAAAAAGCCCGGGCCACCAGTTTACCTTTGTACCATTATCTTTTTATTTTTTATTTTTATTTTATTTTTTCTTATGCATTCCTCGCCGCTCGCCTGTCCCCAGTCACCGAAAAGCCCGTATAATTTCTATTACTCTTCTAATTCTTCAAAAAAAATCGCTCTTTCATTCGACAGCAGAGCGGGGACGCTTACAGCTAGCCACGCCTCGTTTTTCTCTGGCAGCTGCTTTGTACTTTTCCCTCACAGCTTGAACATATTCCAGTGCTGAGAAATTTGGGAGGTACCTCTGGCTCTGCTTTGCTGGCCTCTGTCTCTCTCCCCTTGCAGCAAGTACTCTGAGATCCTGGCCTGGTATTAGCTACCCTGGACTTCTCTCTCCGAACTCCGGCTTCGAGCTTAGTTCAGGTACCCGTGCCTTGAGGCTCTCCCTCCAATTTCCTTCTGGAACGAGTTCTCAAGCAGCTGGCTCTTCGAATAACGGTATTCGCCTCCTTTGGATCTCCTTTTTTTGCTTGTAAATTTTCAAGTGAGATACTACTGAGGGGCTTCCTTGATTTCACGGGGACAATTCGAATATTTCAAGCCTTTCGTCAGCCACACTTCACCGCCACATATTAAATTCCAACGTCTTCAACACGACTTCAAAAATAATCTAGGCTGCGTAAAGGGAGCGGTAAAATTGATAAAAAACTATATATAGGTGATTTTCTACCTAGAGGATTATCGATTATTTAATAAACCTACCAGAATGCTCAAGAAAACATTAAGAAAGTTACATCTCGTTCGAAAAGTGGACAGTTCGCCCAGCCCGACTAGCCCTCCGGCTAGTTCGAAAGCTGCTCCCCCACCACAATTTCCACTATCTCCTCCACTATCTCCCCCTACGATAGACGATCTCCCTCGTTCTCTCGTCCCGAGATTGAAGAGTCTTCAGGTAGCCCATGAGATAGATATCCGTCTATCCAAAGAATTATTTTCGCCTGGTTTGTCTAAAGAAATATTCGGGTCTGAAGAATTTACCTTATATAACGAGGCGGAGATAGATCTGGATCAGAGCAGTTTAAAATCTCCGAACTACGTTTTCGCGCAGGAGGAGGAAACTCACAACGAGGGCGCTCACAGCGGGGGTACCCACAGCGGGGATGCTCGCAGCGAGCACGCTCAAGGTGAATTTGTACTCCACGACAGTTGGTTTGGGAACGAGCGTGTCGATATCGAGCACCACGAAGACCAATACCAAGACCACATCGAATATCACGAAGACCAGAGCCAAGATGGTGAATCTGAGACTCATGAGGAGTACCATCAGGATTACCGGGAATCAGAAAATGAGGATGAAGATTATCGTGAACCGGAAGAGGAGGAGGAGGAGGATGCAACTTGGGATCAAGGCGGGTTAGTTTCGCTATACGCCCAACAATTTGAAACCATCCAAGAAGATCCGGACGAGGATGCCTATGAGACGGGAGAGTTTGAAGGCCCTGCTGTAGGATATCAAGAGGAATATGACGAGGGGGAAGAATTAGAAGAGAATGAGGATGAAGACGGGACTGAAGTAGGAGAGGAGGACGAGGGGTTGATGAAAACCCCTCCAAAGGAAGAGCACTACCAAGAGTCGCCGATAGAGTATCACTACTACGAACCAAGCGAGTGGTCCGATTCCAGGCTGTGCAGTTTTCTGGATGCGGAACTCGAAGAATCGGCTCTATCTTCACCTTTATTGAATCTGCCTCTCGAAGTATTCAACATGATTACGGGTTATCTCCCATACTATGACCTTTTATCGCTTGCTCTTACTACCCGAAGGTTGTTCCGACTTTATCCAACCCCAGATCAGTTACCCCCCACCGAGACCTACGGCGAGTGGCGTAAACAAAGTATTTGCAATCACCTTATCCTCCATCGTTACCTCCCCCATCGCGTTTTCGACATCCCGGAGACCCCTGATCAGTGCCCTTACTGCAGCGTCGATTTGTGTCCTCCGACCTGTCCGAGTGCTCTGCTTCTCGATTCCAAAACCGGAGTCTTCTATCCTGCATCGTTGTACCCGCTCGGACCTCTCCACCCCGCCATGCTTCAATTCCTGGCACCAGAAGCGCAAGCGAAATCACGCTTCGCTCCAACCGACCTCCCACGCTTGACCAACCTCAGAACATTCCCAAAGGATACCTATACCACGATATGGTGTTCTCACCATCGCTGTCCCGCCGATCTATTATCTGCGAACTTGCAAGAAAAATCCGCTCCCGCCGGATCCATCAGGTTCTGGCACGACCACAACGATCGGTACAACATTCAATGGGATCCCACGAAAACCAACATTAACCAACATAATACTAACAGACAGACCTCGTCGAACCGGAAATCCACACAAGACCTAAAACTCATCGAAAAGCTCGTCGGATATAGAACCAAGTCTCAAAACACACCCTCCAGTGCTTTCTCCAGCAAACGTAATACCGTAGAAATCCCGATCCCGGTCCACGAAACCACATTTTACGATTCACTATGTCGACATTGTAGCTTACCCCTCCCCATATCTTCCTCGGAATTATGGTTCGGTATAACGTGCACGTGCGACACCAAAGCCTACTATCGCGACCACTCAGGATGTTCGACGTGCGGCGCGGTCAGCATCAAATTCACCACAATCGAAGCGTTCGAACCGATAATGTACCGCGAAAAGAAGCAAAAGTATTTGAAATCGTTTAAATTGACATTAGCAACCGAAGTCCGGGTTGAGAAGAAGTTAGTCGATGGAAAATTAGTAGACCATCTCGTGGATGTCTTTCCCGACGCTGCGAGACGTAATTTGGATTTGGTGCGGTACTCCCGGATCACGCCGCCTCCCGTGCAGACATTCCCGAAAACTACCATCCCCAATATACCAGATAACATACTCGATTTGATCACGGGGTATCTATTGGAAGATACGAGGTTTGATGAAGCGAGGTTTATTTCCAAGGCTAGACACTTTTTATTCCAGAGTAAAGGCGTATGGGACTGGTATCACGACCGGGCGAGTTATTGTGCGGATTGTATGGAGTTTTGCCAACAGGATGTGTTATACCGGAAACCGAGGAGTTATGAGTGTGCTTGCGATTGGGCGTTTTATCTGTTTGTAATGGACGGGTGTGATGAGAGTGGGCATTATCTGGACGATTATTTCATGTGATTTTTGGTTTGTTACAAGTTGATCAGATTTGTATGATATGAGAATGTATTTTTGTATATTGCATTATTGTTGGGGGCGTTTAGTGTACATGCGCTGCATCTACAAACGGTAGGTCTAATTGGCCTTGCATTATCTCTAGCGCTTCCAGGATCTTTTATAATTTATGTATTTATCAGCGGTGTTTTTTTCTATTTTGGTATTATATAGGCGTATAGTTACGGATACGGTGTGCTTGGAACTTACCATTTCATCATCAAATCGTCTTCCTACGAGTTGTAGGCTTATAGGTGCGTCTGTAAAGTATTCTGGGTCCCCTGCAAGTCCATCAAATTAGCAAAACATTGGTAAATTTTTATAGTCGAATGGTACTCACAAAGTTTCATATTCATTGTATCCTTCTCATTCGCGCCTGGTCCTTTGGCGTACTCCCACTCTCCTTTATCAGCTCTGCCGACCCGACTGACCGGGAATACAACAGCCGGGTAATCTAGCAGGTTCCAAAGACTGGTATAGCCCCAATACTTTGCAGTTCCTAATCTCGGCGCCACACCGGGACCGACAGGACATAGCAAGACGTCAATACCAGATTTCAACCATTTCGCGAGATATTCCTTTCGAAAGTCGTCTCGTTTTCTGGTTAGATCCCATAGATCTTGAACTGTATGGCCTGGCGGGTTTGGGACGTTCGGTTGTGTTAGAATCCATTCAGATAGAGGTAATATTGGCTCGCCTGAGCTTCGTATAGCTTCTTTTTCTTCCGTGGCGCCATCTGCGAAATATAACGCGGACTATACTACAAGATTAGCTTCACGACTATATATATATATATATTAATATCAGAAAAGAAGTTCTTACAATAATATCCCAAGCTCTATCGGCTTCTGTTTCCTCCCATTCTACAACCTCAAAATGACCAGGGTGGTGCTTCAGACCTTGTACCACCTCTTCCATAACTCTCAACACGGGCGGATGGGGCATGACGACTCCATCCCACTTCATAACTCCGATTTTAATCCGTCTCGTTTCCCCTGTAATTACGTTCAAAGGGAAATGCGACTTTTCCCTCCACGGTATCGGTACCAGCATCGGGTCTGTCAACCACGGTTCTGTTGATAAAACAGCAGACATGAATGTTGATAACCCGGTTAGCCGTGTCGATAGAGGGCCTACTACCGGTACTATATGTTCTTGTCCGAGCATCGTCGCCGCTTGTCCTCCTAAATATTATCACCCTATTCATTAGCCTTTTACCCTTCCCTTACCTTATATGATTAATCGCGGGATAGGAAAATATATATTAAAAGATGCATGACTATGGGACTAACCCATGGGTAACCGATAACTCGTGGGACGTAACCCATACACGCCATTATTCCCCGCTGGACTCCGGATACTCCCCCCGATATCAGTCCCAATCCCTAAACAACTACCCCTCATCCCCAACAACGCTCCCTCACCACCGCTACTACCCCCGCTAGTCAAGTTCCTATTAAAAGGGTTAACCGTTACTCCGTAGAGATTACTACTAGTCTCCAGATGCATTAGCGTTTGGGGTTCCGTTGTGCGAACGTAAAAAATGGCACCGGCATCGTAGAGCGGTTTTAGGATATCGGCGTGTTCGGTGGCGGTGTTGCCGACCCATGAGACGAAACCGGCGTTGAGGTCGTGGGATTTTATACCGATGTGTTCTTTTACGGAGATCGGGAGGCCGTGGAGGGCGCCGATGGGACGGTGGTGCTGGGTGAGGTGGTTGTCTAGGTATTCTGCGCGGGAGAGGGCAAGGGTAGGGAGAAGTTCTGTCGCGCAGTTTGTCTTTTACCCCATATAACCAATTATTATCAATGCAGTGTATAGTTTGGGTATTTTGAGATGTTTTATATGGAGTGGTTATGTATACTAATTTCTGTGCGATAGCTGCTCTTTTTAAGAATGCTCTGGTGACTTCAACGGCGGATAATGATCCTTTGGCGAGTTCTACGAGGAGAATTGTGGGACTTTTTTCTGTGATTTCGATTTCACGGGGGGAGAGAGATTGTTGACCGAGGTTGTAGACGTTGAGGGGCAGTTTGGAAGGGTCGTTAAAGTCTGGGACTTGGATTGGATCCGGGAGGGTTGAGAGTTCTCGGATTGTGCTGTCCCGGTGAGCTTGCCGTTCGGTAGCGATTGGTTGCCAGTTTTCTTTAGGCATTATTATTGTATATTCTTATAATAGTAATGAGCCCGATTGGTAGTGCTTTATGAGAACAGGTGGTATTTTATTGATATGTTCAATTGAATCCAAGGGCATGGAGTCGGCGGGTCGACGAGACCAAGCTTCGTTCTCGTAGCTTAGACGAATATGGCGGGGCAAACGCAAAGCGGGGTGCCGTATTCTTTGTGTAATGATTTCTCACCGGTCGCACATGAAGTCCTAGCAATTGTACAAGCGCAAAAGTCGACAGTAAAAGTGTAAAGTAATATCAGCGTGGGGGTACAATTACCGTGCTGGGATATGCAGATAGTTTTCCTGCCATTTCGGTATACGCGGTATCAAGGCTAGTTCGCTGTAGAGCAGGTGAAGGTGAGCCAACCAGGATCAAATTAAGCGAATCCGTCAAAATCGCGAGATTCAAAACTTGTTCTTCGACGGAAGTCTCTACAGCAACAATCAATCGAGACCGTTATAAACTCGTTTATAGCCGACGATAGACTAGTTAGCTAGGCGAATTAAGAATGAATGCCACGACATCGTCGCCAAGGAGCCAATTCATCACAAGAGTATACTTTCCGTGCTGTTAAAACATGTTGACATTTCAATCGGATCCCGGTCCTGTGATACAAAGCGGGGTGTTGCGGGTGTTGGCAGATCTGCAAAGGGAAGCCGAAGCGAGGCGCATTGCCCGTTTGGGTTTGGTGGGGGGGGGGCCGTTGCCAGGCAAATCCACGGCATGACAACGTCCCCACAACATGGTGACAGACAGGATAAACAAAAAGAAAGAAAGAAAGAAGGTGTTGAATGGAAAGGCCCGACATGTCAACACCAGCGACGATAACTGAGTTGAGTAATTTATCAGATGCCTCTTCCGTGGAACGTAGGATCCATCCAAAGAAACCAGACCCCGGTTCAAAGAAGACCTGCTGCTGCTGCAAGGAATAGTTAAACTCTCCTGTCAGTTGCTCATCTCATCATTCTCTATTCCGTCCCATTCTATTCTATTCTTAATACAACCTCACCCTTTCTCCCTGAAACCGTCTGTGCAACTGCCAAATACATCCATCTACACGTGCTTTTTTCATAATTGTGGACTCTGCTTTGTCAGTTCCAACGTTGCACGCTTCCCCAAACACAACCACCAATTGCTCGGTTTTTTCTCCTCTCGCAAACCTGCAACTGATCTTGCATCTCCATCATCAACATCCCTCTACCTCATCAACCTTCTCTGCGAACCAAACAAACTCCAAACCCCAATACTCATTACGAATCATAAATATTGTCCATCGACTCGCGTCAAACGATACATCATAATAATGTCTACTCCAGCGCTTCGTCGCTCGGGGAGGAACCTCCAACCACCTGCTTCTACCAAGTCGTCACAAACATCGAGTCGTAGAACCGTCTCTGCTCCAAAGTTACGCGGTCCTAGCAAAGTGGTTGATTCTTCTACTACCGTTGAAAGCGTTTTCAAGTGCGTATTTCTCTCTCCCAGACAATGGCTTGGTCCATAGTTATTAACTTTTACACTCAAAACAAAGCGCATCCAAGCCGTCTGGAGCGACGCAGAAAGTCAGTCTCAAGAAATCTGTACGTTTCGCGGATACTATGGGTGGTTCCCTCTGGGACAAAGAGAACGATATCCCATCCGAGGATGAACTTGTCGCCGCAACAATCACTCCAACACCGATGAAGCCGGTTCCGGCCACTCCTAAAGCATCCATCGTCAAATCCGTTCCAAAGAGCTTCAGCCGCTCACACCGCCGCAGCATCTCCCAGCCGCTCACTTTCGACGAGACTATAGATCTTAAGAGGAAATACTTTTCCGAAGATGAGACACCCAAGTGTCGACTTAAGATGGTTCGCGTCCAAGAGGCTGAACCTGACAGTCCTACTATGAACCTAAAAATGGCCATACCTACTCCGAAAGTTACTGTAACTTCTGCTATTAAACCCCCATCTTCAATGCTCCCTTCTGCACTCGAGACTCCAGCCAAGAGACCCACCAGACCGCTCAAAGATACTACTCCAGCAATCAGGGCACCGATCTCTGAAGAAGATCCTTTCCAATCAGCTGTTAAGACTGGCCCTCTTAGGATGAGTGTCGTTAAAAAATCTTCTTCCGACATCTTCAACTCTACGGATTCCTTCGTTTGTCCATCTGACTCTAGCAAAGGATGGCAATTCGAATCGAAAGCTACTACCAACCCTACGGCCTCGCTCAGTGCATTGGCTACACCTGCTCGCCGACCTGCTGGTAGTCTCATGTCCGCATCCACCGTCATCGCCGGAAAGCCAGCAAGCAAGCTTTCAAGAAGCTTGATGAGCTGCCCTCCAAAAAGACCCACATTGGCAATAAGTCTATCTACATCATCCGCTGGACAAAAGACCGAGTCGGCTCCAAAGCTGAGTAGCTTGGCAACTCCTGCTCGCCGGCCAGCTTTCAGCTTTGCTGAGCCGACCACATCCTCGATGGCCAAATCGACCCCTACTCGTGTCTCTCCAATGAAAGAGCCACCAAGGAGAGGACCTGGAATGTCTCCTCTCAAATCTGCTGTCACCATGCACGACATCAAAGAAAATTCATCTCCGCTCCGTGATCGATCCGTTTCGCCTGTGCGCAGATCTATACAATCACCAGAGACAAGATCACCACATCGAGATTCTTCGTATCCGAAACGACCTAGGGGCCCCTCCTACACAACCAGTTTCCCCAAAAAGGCAAATTCTTCCCGGAACAAGACAGCCTCGGTTCCAAGTCCATCAAAATCAGCTTCTCCTCCTAATCCTAAAATTGCAGAGGTCGCAGACCAGATTAGGCGCAAGATAGCAGAAATCCGCGAGCAAAAGGGCAACATGCCGCCGAAGAATCAACCGTCTCCCACTAACCGTAAACTCGATTTTAGCGTCGCCCGCCTTCAAGCCCTTGTCAGGAAGTCGCCCAAGAAATCCGATTTTGATATCTTTGTTGATAAGCGAAAGACGACAACCAACAACGATGAGCTCGGAGAGGACTCTATGACTACCGATGAAGTTTTCGGTAAATCGCCACCCAAGACACTCGGAACTCGTCGCGAAAGCGGCTTGTTTCTCACTTCACCAGATAGGTCCGTTAGTATCGGGCCGTTCACCACTCGTCTGGAAAAGAAGTCGTCTCCCCTTAGAAGGGAATATGAGACCGATATCCGACGCGCCTCTGGAACCCAACTAGGAAAATCACCCTCTGGAAACTTCTTTTTGGATACCATGCACAACAGCAACCTTACCGCTACCACACCATTGGCGCATAAACACACGATCATTGTTCCGTTGAAAGGTTGCGTTGAAGAATCTGAAGAAAGTGATAAAGAAATCGAGAATGGTCCTACAGAGGCCAACCTTCCAGCTGCTCAAAGCATCCAGGGCCCACTCCAAGGCATGGTCGTCTTTGTCGAGATCCGCACCTTGGACGGATCCGATGCATCCGCTAGCTTTGTTCAAGAATTGATATCTTTGGGTGCAAGAATCATCAGACGATGGAGATTGAATACTTTTGGCAAAACAGAGGCCGAAATCAACCCTATGGGGGTTAATCTGGTTGTCTTCAAAGATGGGAACACCAAAACTATCAGCAAAGCTAAGAGAGTTGGTGTTCCATGTGTTGGAGTCGCCTGGATTAAACAGTGAGTCCTCCTCTCGCAACAAGTTTCAGCGATAAATCAAACTAACTAATTTGATATAGATGCTTCTCTCTCAAGGAGAAGGCTCCGTTCGATGAATTCTTAGTCCAAGAGCAAAGGGGACCCTACAGTGCTAAGAAACAGGTAAGTTATGCATTCTACGAGAATAGTAACTACCCGTACTAACTTTGCTTTGCGTTCAAGCGACGAAACTCATTAGTTCCCAAACTCCACAAATGCGTGACACCAATGAAGGACACGAAGAAGACAAGTCGAGTTATCACTGACGGACCGGTTTCCACTCCTGGCACCCCTGAAAAGGATCTTGCATCGGTTAAAGGGACTTAGGATGTCTCTCCCACCGATGCAACACCGAATAAGGAAGCAACAGCAACTATCGAAGAACAGCCGAAACCAAACGGATGGCAAAATCTCAGCCCGGAAACGAAAGCAAGATGGCTCGCAGTTGAGAAGAAACTCGCCAATTTCAATACCGAAGTCGGCCCAGAAATAGCAAAAAAATATTTTAGAAAGCTTGTCTCTAAGGGTGTCCCCCGTGAGGAGGCAAAAGAGCGAACCAAAGACACATACTTGAGATTACTCACTACGACTAGAGAGATCTCAACCAAGGTGAGATCTCTTATGGAGTTGGATAAAATTTTATTGGAAGAATGAAATTTTGGGGGGGTTGTTTAACGGATTTGGCGTTTCTTTTTATTTTTATCTTTTATTTTTACTGGATGGCGGAATATAGAGGCGTTCTTACTTTTTATATTTTCTCAAGGTGGTGGATTCTCGTCGTTCATTATGATTTTCTATTGTTTCTCTTATTACTACATACCTCACTGGACTTGAACGTCACAACATCTTTCTTTTTGTTTTGTATGCTGTTATCAGCGTTGATATTATCACTTACTGGCTTTGTTGCCTTCTTTTTCTTTGTCATATTATTCGCTCTTTTTAGACGGCGGTGGGGGGCGCTGGCGTGTGGCATTTTTCATTTTATATCTTTGATTGTCATTCTTACATAGCTATAACTGGGTTTGTTGGGGGGCGAAGAAAGGAACTGGCGGCTGGGTGATGTTATTGAGCACCTAGAGTGTGCTGGATTTTACATTTTTATCATGTAGTATTTCGAGAATCAAAAGATGAGATATCTCCCAAATATTTAAATCACATTCAAATTTTTTTGAGTATTTGCTTCATGTAAGCGTCCTCCTTATAACGTTAATTAGTTTATTGATATATACTGTTATGGACACATTGTGGTGACAATAAGACTAGAAATCAAGACTGGAGTTGCAAATTTGGCTTCGAGATTAAAATTTTCATCGGGATTTATATAAATAAAAATTCAGATATATTGATACCGAGACTTGATATATTCAGTTTTCAGTATTTATGTCTATTCCACAATACAATGCTTGGATGCAAACGATTAGAGCAATCATCTCGAGAATAGAAGTTGTAATTTAGTGAATGCTTACATATATGTTTCTTTCTATAGCATTGCAGTATGGGCTATACATGCGATTATATATTAGCACTGCAGAGGTACATACGTAGACTGCTTTCGCTGAGCTTCTTGACCACAAGACTACGTAGACTGGCAGGGCGTGCAGTGTTGTGATGGCCTCTATTGTTGTTGCTAACTGATGGACCCCATCATCAACAGTCGATCCACATTTATATACACATTCTTCTTCTCCTCCTCTTACTTCTCTTCCTCCATCTCATCTTCATCTCATCTCCATTTGATCTCCATTCTCTTCTCCATCACCCGGTCACCCTCCTCACAATCTTTTCAAACTTGTGATTCATTGTACCGTCGACAACAGCCCTCCAGAGCCTCCCGTTGCTCGGGCATCATCATCATCGTCATCGTCATCGTCATCGTCAAGATCATCGATATCCGTGTCTAGACTCGACTTGTCTCTCCCCACCTTCTCCGGCTTTACTATCACCAGCAACGTTCTCAACACCATCCTTACAATCCCCACTAAAATCATCCTCCTCATCGGAGCCGGTCTCCAAGATGAAGGTCAAGAACAGACTCAGTAAACAATCCAAAGCTGAAAAGGAACACGGTTCGTCACGCCGGCCATCTGCCTTCTCTATCGCATCGAGCTACTTTGGTCCTACAGCACTAGGCGACGACATTGACATTGACCGCACAATTTCTCCAGAACTTCAAACATCCCACATTTTCATCCACGAAGATGGCTTTAATCCAGCATCACCCACCCGGTCTCCATTCTCTCTCTCAGCCGTACAACTTACCGATAACACCAGTCCGACATCTCAACCCCTCCATCCGCCTACTCTCTCAAATGGCGTCGACCTGCCGAACTTGACATCTCCTGATCATTCCTCCCCTCTAGCTCCAGCTCCAAGTCTAGCTACAAGCGCTCAATTGACACCCGCTATCTCTGGCCAAGATTGTACCAACACCGATAGCATATCATCATCCAACCCTAACAGCAGCAGCGGAAAAACAAGCCGCCGTCTATCTTCCTTCTTCCGTTCGTCAAGTTCGAGTTTCATGGGTAGAGTACACGACATCCCCTCCAGAATATTCAAAAAGGATAAAAAGGACAACAAGGATAAAGATGAATCCACAAAAAAGCCATCTCCTCCGCGTTCGACGTGTAAAATAACTGAAGACCAACTCTCCCCGCCTGACCACTCCAAACGTCGCCCCACGAAAGTCGAAAAGGCAACAATGAGACGTAGAAAGTCCGCAGATAAATATATCAAACGGAAAACTAAAAAACGGCTACGACAGTTCAGAAGGGAGATGAAGCGTCGGATGGACGAGACGCCTGAAGGAAAAGAAGCTAGGAAGCGGATGAACAGGACGGAAAAGATGTTGAAGGTGATGGATAATGCCAAGGAGAAGTTTTGGGAGTGGCTTGATAGACGGGATGAGAAGAGGAGGAAGAAGCAGGTGAGAGCGTATACTGAGATGCGGGAGGAGAGGAAGAAGAGCGTGCTTCTTGTGCCCGTTGATCGGGATTATGAAGTGTTGGCGAGGAGGGGGAGTAGGAGGGATAGTATTATCAGCAACAACATTGAGTATTCTACGCATACTGGAGGAACAGCAGTGATTTAAATCTACATGTAAAGAAGTTTAAGGATGATACGGGTATAGTAGGTAGTCCGGCGGTGTCAAGACTGGGGGTGCTGTGGTGAATAACGATGGATTACAAAAAAAAAAGGAAGATTAAGAGATGGTTGAAGTGTGATCAGATGTATTATTCAATCACTTGTCTTGCATCGCGTACTGGTTTTTTTTCCCCTGTATCTGATTTCTTCTTTTTCCCCTCCTCTTATTTTCCTCCTCTTTTTCCCTCTCCTTTTTTTCCCCTCCTCTTTTTCTCTTGTTACAATGTCAAAAAATAGAATGGCGGATTATTCGAGGGTTTTATGCATTATGGTGTTCATGTTTTTCTTTTTTCCTCATGTTGTTTCGAAAGCAGGTAGTAATACCATATATCCACATAGCGCGTTGTTTTTGTTGCATGTCGTCAGTCGGCACTCGATGGATCGAAAGACTGTTCTCAAGGCTACGAAAAGTCGATGTTTATACATGATCATGATTGAACTGCTCACTTAATGTACTTAGAATCTTAAAATCATCACTTCAAACAATCTCATATCTCCGCATTGTGAAAACAATTTTGGCCCTTTTTTTAAGTATTATTATATTATTTTAAACGGTGTATTAATCCCAAGTCGTTGAGCATGGACCAGATACTATTACTGATACAAATCGCATTCTCTCCCCCAAAATGAACTATTTCTTCCATATAAAAAAGGCGATGGAAAGTATATATTGATTATATGGATTATAAAATGTAGCCACCCATCAGAAACCCCCACAACCTCACGTCCACCATATATAAAGACGTCAAGTCCTTCTAGCCGTAAAAGCCAGGTACAAAGTTTCCCCTCCGAAAAAGGATTCTCATCCGAGAATGGCCCAAAACTTATATCGATATCAGCTCATCTTCGGCACAACCATTTCCACTGAAAATATTTTTTTGTAAAAAAGAATAGGTTGTAATTTGACATCCGAGCTTTTTTCCCCTTCGTATAACTTTCATTTTGGTCTCACGGGTTGGTTTGACTTGAGGGGGAAGAAAAGGGCAGTGAAATCTCTCGTGGCATTATTAGTGTTGGTTACTATTTTATATCCTTCAATTTTCTTGTCTTTTTTTTCTTTTAGCATTTCGCCCTGCGCCCCCGCCCGTCATTGAATGACACTGTTCAGCTCGTCAACTGCACCAAAAAAAAAAAAAAAAGGAATAGAAAAAGTGCATTGCATGCACTATCGCTTTTACAAAAAAAAACTCACCAGCCCGTTTGAAAACTCCCTTGGTAAAAAAAGTCGTGTCTTTTTTGTTACCGAAATTAGGAAATAATATTAATACTTATATAATACTTGGCTGATCGTGTCGCATATACCCCCCAATTAAAAAAAATCTCTATTGAAAACAAAAAAACCGCTTGGAAATAAAACAAAGGCTGAGCGTGGAGGGTGATCGGTTCCGGCTCATAGTTCTCCATGAGTTAGCGTCTTTGTGACCGCGTCGACTATGGTGTCTGCGGTAGTTGCAAAGACGTCGGTTTCTGTTTCGTTGTCCCAGTAGTAGAACTTCCAGGTATCCCACGCTTCCTGTGAGAAGTCCAATTTCGCACCCATGATAAAGGCAGTTAAGAACTAGTAAGAAGCAAAGTTTTAGCAATTGAGTCTGAAATTCAACGCTCCGTAAAATGGGATACTCACAATGCCGTTGGCAAATAGGAATAAAGTAAAGACGATGACGAATATTATCACTTGTGAGTTTCCACCAAACCATGGTTCTTGAATGATAACTGTCTTGCCGGTCTTGAGCTCCTGCTCTCTCTTTCTCTCCTTCTGTTTCTTCGTGATGGTAGGGTAAATGCCTTCGATGAATTGCTCAACCTGCGAGATGATTAGTATTGAGCGAGGAGCACGTTAAGAAGCGTTAAAGAACTTACCTTGGCACACTTGACAGAGACTTCTAGGAAGTTGGGATCCTTGGGTGTATTCTTCTGTCGGATGACCTTGATATACCTCTTGAAGATATCGCATGTCGTTCTCAGATTACCCACATCCATCATCAATTCGCAAGCTTCACCCTTGTGAATTTTGATGTTACGCTTGAACATCTCCGGATTTCTGAATACCAAGGCGAGCGTGGCGATGGCCATAACCTGCGGGATAGCGCAAAAGTTGTAGACCGATTGGTCACGTAAGCCGGCAAGGTAGTACAAGCAGTCATCGGCGTGGTTCAGAGCATTCAAAACCAACTCGGATTGGCATGCTAACGCCTTCTCTTCGTTTTCCGGAAGACCGAGATCGACATAGTTCTCCACATATTTACCCCAAATTTCTTTAGGATAGAAGCTTCGATTGTCGATCAAGTCTTCTCGGAAATCACGGATAATGTTGGTTTTCTGGAGGAATAGACCCATGGAGATGTAGAGATGTGGTCGTGTGAGCAAGCCCGGGTTAGCGACACCAGCTGGGACGAACAAGCGAGTTAAGCCTTCTCCGACGAGACCGGCGACGTAGAAGCAGTATTTATCGTAGTCAGCAATCGTTGGCAATCCGTCAAGATTTTTGGCAGGCCCTCGACACGTCTCGGCCATGCCTTCACCCATCTTCTTGGCAATGTCACGGATGACATCCTTGTAGACATCCTTCTGTCTGGCGAATTCGGTGATCACAACGTGGAATTCGACCAGCAGCTGACGGTCTTTCTCATCTGGGCCGTTACCATCAAAAGTCCAGCCTGGTTGTTCCAGGATTTGATGGAAATTTTGAAGAAGAGGAATTTTGATGTCATTGGAGAGGGTCATGTCGTCCTCGATTGTATCAAGTCCTCCTGTGTGTTGGAAGGAAATGTTAGTACACTTTTAGAATCGTGTAAACGAAGGCAGAGTAACATACGCAGTACCAAGTAGAAGAGAGCAACCGGGACTCTCATCTCCGGATGTAATTCCAAGATGACGGCCGAAAAACTACGACTTGTCTGTTCGAGAAACTCGTAGCATCTTCGCAGTTCTGGAGATTCTTTGTTAAGGTTCTATCGATGTCTACGTTTAGGCTCGGTCCAGGTAATCACAATTGAGAGAGATCAGATGGAAGAGCACATACTCTGAAATGCAGTGGGTCTCGAAGATACTTCCAGTGGAGCATTTGCCGCAGCTGGTACGGGTGGGTAGTGTAGTGCCATAGCGTCGCGAGTTTGACCATCGTGAATATCAGTTGTAAGGGATTGGAAAGAACCTGTTCGTAAAAGACCAAAGACCAAAAGGAAAGAGCTAGATGTTGAACCGAAAGATCATAGATGTTTTACAAAGTGGGTAGTGATATGTCGAGGAAGAAGGGGCGAGACGAGAGGATAACACGAAAGCTATATTTTTCTTCAAGGGGCGCCGTCGTCTCGTCCTATTGGTAACAGTGCGCCCAATCTCAGCTTAGCCGTTAGCTGCAAGGTCGGCACGCCGGACGACGTAAAGGAGGAGGCCAATTGGAAACCGGTTAATATAATAACGAGCGACGCTTACCTCAGTGTCCCCAAACCAGCGGACGGAGGATATCGACAAAGAAAAGTACGCAGCCTGTTTTGCCTTCTTTACGAGTTCGAATGTTTCAATTAATTTTTTTTCCATTCTAATTTAGCCGGCGAAAAAAGGAATGTGAGTTGCCTTGTCGTCGAACTGTTTGTTCGCCCTTCGGCTGCCGAGACACCACCACGCGACACATCATTTGCACATCACAACACAAAATATTAACTACCAGTAATGCCAACTTCATTCCAACACCACCACTCTCTTTTGACGCCAATCCCACGCCAATCCAATGCCTATCTCAACTTTGGCCCAGAATGTCACGACATCCGACAAGTTGAAACTTATTGACACTATAGATAGTTTAGTCTGGCGCTAATTATTAGTTCAAAGTTGAAATAAAATTGAACTTGAATTGGATTAGATATCATGTTGATGCGAAGGAAAAATAATAATAAGATCAGTAGATGTTTATCGTAGCTTAGAATTTCATCTTCAAATTTTTTCCCCACGTTACAACCCTGGTGAGCACAGGACTGGGAATCACCTCTTCCCATCCATCTTCATCCCCGTTACTCCCGCCATACGTCGAATCGGCCCTGAACCGTACGACATCCAACGTTCTCAGCCTGGGTTTCCCCTCGTCATTCCCAAACCATACCATGGCACTCATGGATCTTTCCGGTGTAACACCCTTGTCCGACGACCCGTTATTCTCATCCCTCTCCCGGCGAACTATAACCGCCCCAATGTATCTACAATCCAACACGCGAGCTTTGTCTTTTTCTTTTTCAGTATTATTACTAGAATGCGTGCCCACAAGAGATACTAAAACCCCTTCTTCACCTTGTCTGAACGGTTGCCGCAGTATCGCACACTTGTCCCACTCTACCAGCGCCTCATCGACGTTTTTAGAGATTTCGTAATCGGCATCGGGTATGGCTGTAATGTTATGCTTCGCATCTTCCTCAGACACCAAATAGAGCCTCCAATTCCCCAACAGCGCTCCATCTTTGGAAATATTGAGCATATCCGCCGGAAGATGCATATTGAATCCTTCAGCATCTATATCAACTCCCATTGATTCTACGGGTATATCGTGAACTTCTCTGGGCGCCCAACACCACGGTCCTGAATCTGATATAGTCTTTCGACCGTGCATCAATGAAGCATATCCGATCTTTCTAAGCTTGGTTAGCACCCTACGAGAAGTATGCTCGTCTCTATGTGCTCTTATTCGGTCAGATGTACTCTCACTGGGTATTTCGAGACATTCAGGACAATCCGTCGGTTCGAGGCCGGCTAGCAAGCCTGCGATCGTTGTACGGTCCTCTCGTTTGCATGTTACTCTGGGTCGTATGATAGATAGCATATCGCTAGTGGTTTCTATCGGTTTGCGAAGCTTTCTGATGATTGAAGATGCTATCCAGTATCCCCGTGTCGCATATCTAGGATCCGGCGCGAGAATGTCTTGATCTAGATCTTTAATGACCGGATTACCAGGTGTCAATCCTTTGAATAAGACCTTTACGCTCTTGGCTGCATGAAGCTCCAAAGCCGTCCAACCCCGAGTGAACCATGTGCTCAGTACGAGTGCCACGCACGGACTACCGTCATCCGCCCATTCGAAGTTCAAAAGATAGTTGTCGTGCACGAGCACATGAGTAGCTGCAGCGTATTTATAATGCATGCTATCAATCTCCTTTTTGCGAACCGCTGGACAAGTTGGAAGAGATATCGCATCCCACCAGATCGCTGAACATCCCAATTTACTGGCGAGACCCCTCCAGTATCTATCCAAACATCCATGCACCACACCCATAATCTGACCCTTTTTCGCATCACCGCCAGCACCTGTTCCATCGATCCAGGTATGAGATATCGCCAGGACCTTATCCTCAACACCAGCCGGCTGCGGTACAGGTTTCCGTATCGACCAAGAAGACACCCCACATTCCTCAATTGATTTTTCGAGTTCCTCCACCGGATACTCCACATCAGTACAACTCGATCGGTTAGCGATAGTACATTTATGAAGCTGTGATTTTAGCGTGGTATCCACCCGACTAGGTGGACAAATCTCCGGCGTGCACCGGTCGTGATACAAATCGGCATCATTGTACTCGGGATCGGTGGGCCCGCTGGCCTTCCGGCTATGGCTCAATCCAGGATACCGCCTCGCCATCTCCATTATCCCGGGCAAGTCGGCCTGTTTTCGTTCCGCAACGTCCACGAGTTTCTGTAACCGATACTGACACACCCCCAGCTTCCTCGCCCTCTCCCTCGCCATCTCCACAGCTGGCACGACCACATCGTCCGGCAGGAAAGACGGTCCCCACGTCCCCTTCATCTTCAAACACAACCCGATATGCGTTTGCACCGTTAACATCCAATACACAATCTCGCATATCTCGAACGGATCGATATCATACTGTCTCCCGCCCTTCAGATACCCCTCCATCGGTTTTGACTGTAATTTATAATCCCGAATCAAAACATGACATAGTAGCACCGCCCCGACCATATGCGAGTGCTGTCTCTGCAGTCTTTCAGCGTGCGTGCAGCACGCCTGACAAGCTATCAGCGCGATAGCCCATTCGCGAAATTTACGCCACTGAGAAGGTGGCGCGGTGAGGTCCAATACCCCCCTTTCGTGGACGCAGTCTTCGTGCGTACACGCCCGGATCTCGGCGTTATAACACAGCTGGGCCAGTCTGTTCGGAAAGGGGGCGGAAGGGTTGGTGACTCTGTTTAGTGCCATGCTGGTGTGCTCGGCCCATAACCCCGTGGGATCTTTCGACATGTTCTGACAATGTTCGCCATCGTTGTTGGCGGCGTCCTTGTTTTCGTGGAGAAGGTTGGTGTGTAGTTCGCAGGAGAAGAATTTAGGTTCGGGGACTTGGTCGAGAGAGATGCCGAGGTTGGAGCATTTTGAGATGAGTTCCATGTAAGAATCTTCTTCGTGTTGGATGTATCGATCCCGGAGTTGTTCTTCGTAGGTCGTCGGTCGTTTAGGAGTTAACGGTGAGAGAGGACCGGGTGAGAATGGAGAGGCGGAAGAGGAGTGTATGGATATTGGAGAGACCGGGGACTCCATTATTCCATTAACTTCTGCCATATTGAATATTTGTAATATTTGCCTTTGCTATTATATATTGATCGTTTTGAAGTATCGAATATTCTCGGATCTTTTAGAAATGCAAACTTGTTAGAGATTAACATCGTTATATATAGCCAAGAAGTATCATTTACATACCTATAGCATCCCCCCCCGTTAGATATCGCAAAGTTAATGGTCGATCGATCAGCAAAGCAGGTAACCGCGGCTATATATCGATCAACCTCTGTGCTACCCTCTTTTCGATCCAAAAAATTGAAACAAGATTAAATGCCAGGGGACTAATAAAATCTAGCCCAGGAGATCGACTACGGGAAGGGAATAAGATAAATATATAAAAGGAAGAGAAAGAAGTCTCGGAAGCAATCTTGGCCAACTTGGACAACGTACGTAAGTATATAAACTGACCCGAGAAATGGGGATCTCAACGGGATAGATCTGGAAGAGGCCCCTCCATCCCTCGCTAAAGACAGCAAGTTTGGAGTATGTCGTGCCGAATAAAGGTGGCCCTTTTTGATACTATTACCCTGATTATGGAACTACGTGCCGCGTCGATACGCCGTCATGTTCCAAGCTAATTCAGGTACGCGAGACTCAACGTGGAATATATATTGTTCGGAATTTAAGGATCCTAGTCCGAATAAAAGAAGATATACTGTTAATATCACCAATTAGAAAGCTAGACTTACTAGCCAACCGTTCCAAGTTAGCTGCTATTCTATAATGAACATCCAGAGGAGGCTGGAAAGCGGAAATATTGTGCGTATTAGTTTTAACCAAGCTGAGCATACAAAGAAATACAAAGCATCGTACAAATACGAAGCTTAGTAGTGATATGAATGTAATAGAAGAATAAACATTGATAAAAACATAAACGAGCGACGGTGAATTGGGAACGAGTTTTTTTTTTTTATTTTTTTATTTTTTTATTTTTTTCATATTATTATTATTATTCATTTTGGGGTTCAAATTCTTTTCCATCTTCCCTCGAAGCAGGAAACATCCGATATCAACACCCTTTCCCCTCTCTTCCTCATCCTTTGAATTATCAGTCTCTCTAAAGATTAAAGTACCATCTCTTCTCTTCACCGTGTAAGGAAAGTCTCTTGAAAGCGCTTCTATCCTTTGCCTTTTTTAGGTTTTTGTAGCAATAAGCGGTCGTAATGTGTAAAAGTTCATCCTCGATTTCGCAAAATTCGACGGAATACGCGAAGAAATAGACTCGGCCAGAGGAATCGTCTAAAAGTAGCCGAGAAGGAAACAAATATACCAACTCTAAAAATAGACCGATTCCTCCAACTCCATGGTTTTTTCGCCTCGTCGTTGTTGGGAAAAAAAGAATCGGACCAAAAGGTTTGCCGTGGATGTGTTCTCAGGTATTCCGAAAGGTTCCCTCATTATATAATCCACCTGTACCCTTTTTCAGGCATTCCGAATAGAGTATGTAATTGCAGTTTGCTGTGATATATCCTCAGTTGTTATACTATCAGGGAATCCAGAGTTTGCCTTTCCCTCTTGCAACACCTCTGTTTGCACCTCTTCCGAGGACATATTCCGGTTCTCCGTCGGTTTGCCCTCGTCCGAGAATCCGCTGTGGGCCGCGTGGAGTATGGTGATTGCCTTGATGTTGGGTTGGCGAAGTACTAAAGGCATTGCTGTTTGCAGGCTTTTCTTGCAGCATATTCCCGGAGTTTCTACCGTAATTGCCGTGATACCCTCCACGACCACCTCGAATGGCATTCCCGTTGCCACTACCATTCGCGCCACCACCACCTCTAGCGTTCTGATTGTTGCGGTTTCGGCGACGTGGTGGGTGATTGTCATTGAATGCTGAACTTTGCGAATTCTGCCTGCCGCCTGCTCCACCAGTACCACTGCCACCACCACCTCCCCCCCCTCCTCCACGCGAGTTCTGATGGTAAGGTTGGGAAAAGGTGTTCTTCGGGCTTTTGCGCAGATCTCGGTTCCTAAAGTCGTTCGCATCGAGAACCACCTGATTCGCTTTTGAAGAATGCATATGATCCCAATCACGCTTTTTAGCCTTGTAAAGTCGCCTCTCTTCAGCAATTTTAAGGGCGAGCTCCTTAGTGTTGAGGACCGGAATTCCAAAAGACTTTGCCCAGTGGGAAGTTTCCGGGTTGTTGGTGACTAGGAAAAAGACACCCTCGGATTTTTTAGAAAATTCGGTCTTCTCGGAGTGGAGAATTTCGAGCGCGCAATTGAAAATTGGTTGAATCTTTCGAGGAACATCCGGCGCGTGGAGGGACGAAGTTGGGCTCGGAGGGTCCTGGAGAGGAGAAGTGACGGATCGCGGCAGGGCTATGTGTTGCTTTGGGGTACCGCCGGATGAGGGATGATGAAAGGTGTTCGCTGACTTTAGGATTCGAGGTGGCATGGAGGGTGTGGCGGAGGCAGCGATAGTCGGACTGCCAGGTGGGGATGGAGAGATTGAGAGATCGTTCAAGCCATCATTGGCTTGGGCGAGCATTTGTGACTCCGTCATGGCGAGAGGCGAGGTGAATGAAATTTCGTCACCGGCGTCGGCAGTCGTTGTGAGTGGGTTGTACCATTCCAGGCATTCCTCCCATCTTCCGTAAACTTCCTCGGGAGCCTGAACTTTGACGCCCTTCTCGGGAGTACCTTTGCCAAGGGTTCGATCGAACCAGCGAACAGTTTCGCGAGCGTTAATGTTCTCATTCTCACTTCCTCGTTTGAGTGCGTCGAGGGCATCCAAAACACAGAGAGGGACGGTGACTTTGGCAGACTCTTCAGCGACATAGGCTTTGATGTCGGTGATGGACGTTGTGAGAGCCGAGGCGTCGGGAACAAGATGGAGAGTGGTCGGCTTCGGGGCAGGGATAGGAGCGTTGCGACGGTCGAATTCAACCTGGTCCTCTAGTTCGGACACGGTGTGCTTGAGGCGAGCAACAGCCAGCTTTTGGAGCTATGATGATAGAAGATAGAGTGTGAGCTGGCCGACATTTTCGAAACAAAAAGTTGATATCAAGGGCGAGTGGATATGAGGAAGAAATGAAAACTTACAAGATCTGGCTGCCGGCCGGGGCTATTAGTCGAACCCGCTTGTTGCTGCTGCTGTTGGCGGGGGGTCGGCGGTGGGGTGTTTACTGTAGCAAGGGTCGCCATCTCACAGGCCCTTACAGAGTGATTAGCAGGCGGTGGGGGCGATAGCAGGAGCGATAGCAGGAGCGATAGCAGGAGCGATGCGAGCGACGCTGTCGTGAATATTGATTATCGTATGACGGGCGGCGACTTGTGAGGTGTAGAAGTGTAAAGGTGGCGAGAGTGATAGATGAGCGATGGGAAGTGGTTGTTGTATCGGCGATGAAGTGGTTGGTTGGTTTGGGGGTGTTTGTGGTTTGTGGTGGGCTGTCCTGCCTGGTTGCAACTGGTGTGTCATTCAAGCGCCTAGCCAAGCGAGATGCGCAAGTACGTATACCATTCTATAACAAGACTACCATTCCATATACCGGGCCAAGTCAACTAATATTATACTTAAAAATTGCAATTGGAACGCTTGAAACCCAAGTATTTTCTAGCCTCGAATCCAAGTATTTTCACATAATATAATATACATTGAACGCAGAAAGGTTATGGGCCGTCAGTTAGTTTACATTCCCCATAGCCACATGAGAAACGCAAACCCTGCCCCCACGATACTGGCCACACCTGGCATAATTTTAAAACGGTCGAGGCCGACTTCGAAGCGGAGGCGGCGAAACAAATGCAGCCAGATATAACACTGAAGATAATGGAAACTAACTTCGGCCACCGCCTCCCCTTCATTGTGATCACCAGTCGTCGCATATCATCATCTCCCCGGAAGTAATTGATCTTGTTGCGATCGGTAACACGGCTTATTGGCAATCTGATCTCAGCTGGATCCCCTGTTCGTCGCTATATCCGGAGTATTTTATTTAGCTAACCATTCAACCAATATAGATATACCATAATTTTTTCTATTGGAGTTCGAACCACCGGCTAGATGGTCGTAAAGACAACAAGACTAGGTCGTAAATACATGTTCGTAATGCTTTCACTATGCATCGTCAACATGCAACTTGCTATAATTTTAATTTTCGATTCTTCCAGTAATATCCTCAAACCCCAGGTGTAATGCTGTCTAATCCGCCTCAAATATTCGGCGTCACCTCTGATTGGAGTTACCCAGCGAAGCATAAGTTTTTCCGGTTTAAAAGCTTTCGGGATCCTCAGCTCGAGCGGGTAGTCGAAATATACCAGAAATTGGTAGCGGTCCTCGGATGAAGCCACGTCAGGGACCGTAACTAATACGTCCCGAAATCCGTCCTCGTCCACTACCCGTCGGTATTCGTTTGCATAGCGAGGCATGTCTGCGGCGAGACTCGCCATTTTATCGGATAAAAATATATTCGTGGTCTTGAACTCGGGAAATGTATTGGCCGAGATAGGATTAAAGCTGCTAGATCAAAGAAAGAATTGATTCCGCAACATGGTTAACTGAGTATATATATTTTATATATATATTCGCGCGTTTTTTAATTTTGCGGATAAGGCAAAATATATGCAATACTTTGCTATAATTTTTCAGAAGTGTTTCAAACGTTCAGATCTGAATCGAGTGATCCGTGTATTCGACTCAACTACCTAGACAACCGCGAACGGATATGAAATATCAGAAAAAATTTATTTTTCTAAACAGCCAAAGCGTTAAAGAGAGTGTGAGTTCATGAACTTATGAAGGACATTGGTAGATTCAAGAGGAATAACGAGACCAAGAGTGTTCTCTATGTACAAGTTTGAAGAAAAATATTTATTTCGTATTAATTGTTGTCCGAACAATAAGCCGTGCGTCGTATGATGGTCGAGCTCCGATTGTTCAAGTCGGACTCCTCTATTCCTCTTGCACTATCTATGCGTTCGGTCTCTCCAGAATTAAGCGCCCTAGGCGGTGACGAAGCTACAAAGCTCCTATGTCCGTAAACTCTCTGCGCGAGAGCTTCCCCTCCAACGAATAGAGGCGCCACATGCGATAGCTCCGCAGGATACACAGCACTGATCGAATACATTCCAGCGCACCAATTGATTACTATAGAAGTAGGCATGTCGTCCCAACCGATAAGATACAAATCTCCCTGTGATGCAAATTCAAATTCTTCCTTCCCACGTTCTTCTGAATCCACTCGTGCACACTTAAGGACTAAAACCTCAAAAGTATCGCAAAAAATATTAGTTAGGGCTAGATATATATAGCAAAAAGGGAAGGATGAAGCAAGAAGTATCTGCGGATAGTCTTTTGAAGAGAGAAAATGAAGGAGAGGGTTACCCACTACCGGCCATATTGTGACGTCGAAGTTCTCGGACGAGACTCTGAGGGTCTTCAAAGTCAACCCAAAAGATTTCATCACATCCTGGCTTAACACCGATGGCGTCCATGATTCCGAAATAATCTTGTTTGTCGGGAGGTATCCCTTCTCCGGGCGAATAGCTGTAGGGTGATGAGGCTGTCTGGCCCATGACTGGAAGCAGTCGTCAGTAACGTAACTAGCTTGTGAGGCCGGGACGTCACTAGCCAGACCAGTAAACTTGTAGACAACTAAGTTTTAATATTAGCTTAGCACTAAATATTTAAGTATATAACTTTATGTTTATATAATTATATTAATTATGTAATCTCGGTTGGCCACGTTAGTCGGAGGTATCAATGAGATTATCATTGATCTGCATGCGTCGAATTCAAAAACATTCTCATCGATCTTCCAATAATATGGTATGACTGTTTGTACGTGCATCGCAATTTATATGTATATAAATACTTATATATGGTACACACATACAGTTGATAAAATGTTGTGATATTATTACATTATAACTTCGTCTAGGTCCAAGCCTGCGGGATCAAACAAGAGAGTTTACAGGATGAATTCGAATTAATTCAGTATTAACCCCTTCGTGCTGCGCGGCTGGTTTACGAGACAAATCAACCCATATTGATAATGTTTTAAATTTTGATAGCACTCAATACAAGGTGTACCTGCACACCTATATATACTTTATAGCTAACTGCATGGGTATAAAAAATAAATATTAGCTTATATTTAGGGGATTTAAAAATGGAAAATTTCTATTCAAATTGTAATATTCAGTCCTGAGCTTAATATATATTTTACCCTTGTTCAATCAACAGATTCTAGCAATAATTGAAATGGAATATAATTTTCAGCCGCATCAACAGTAACAACTATCCTGATATTCTCACCATTGCTATCCGAAGTCACATAAACAGCTGACACAACTCTTCTTCCAAATGGATCGAACCTCGCTTCCAAGCATTTACCAACTGCTCCTACCTCAGCCGTACCCAAAAGTATATAAAAGACGGCCTTTGTTCTGGCTGTGAAGACAGCGTCGCTCTCTCCTTTGTTCCTCAATGATATTTTAAAATCAGGCGTTGTAGCCCTCCCTGTGGAGAGTACCTTGAGATTTATCTGCGCCTTTGCACCTTTCCTCCTGACGTAGGAAGCCCATAACTGCTTGATCGTATTCTGCGTCTGTGGGCTGACTTTCTCGAATACCACATGTTGTAATCCCGGCAATTGACCTGCGTAATAGCTCCAGGCCGTGCAAACCATTCTGCCTAGTTTTTCCGCCCGTTCGAGGTTCGTCCCCGGTATTATTGGTGTGGAAGGCATGACAAGTTCGGCCAAGTATGATTTTTGGGGTTTCTTCTTTGCATTTGCTTCTGATTCGAACGGGGACTCGTGCGGTTCTCCGACCATAGGGACACCTATAAACGCTAAGAAGAAAATATCACGCAAGTCCTCTTTCATGCTGATTATAGTCAACTTGTCAAACACGCTCTCCGCGGCAAGTAAGCTGCTCAAGAATCTATCCGCGTTAAAAACTCGTGGAGAATTCCGCGCCTTGGAATCGAGCCCCAGCTTTATCTGGAATTTTATCAATTCAACTGCCGCCTTGGGAATGGCCTCAAAATCATCGGGAGGTCCTATCAGCTGGAATTCGCCTTCTTTGAGCTCAGCGTTATAACCAGGCGGGGGAATCCCAATTCTGTTTTTGGCAACCGTGTCGATATCCAAACCGAGGACGACAGATTCTCTGAAATCGTTGTCGAGACATGCGGTAACAATCGGGTCTAGCTCGTTCCTCGGAGGTTCCCCACTCTTGAATGAAATGCTTAATTGGGCGCGAAATGGCCTCTCAGAATCGTTAACCTTGACCCAGCGTACAGCTATAGCACTGATCTTTATCACGTTGGGTATACCGCGAGTATTACGGTATTTCCCCAAAAGAGCCTGCGTCCCGTATACTTCAGTAATTCCTAAAAGTAATATCCATGTCTGCTTTAGTATCGGATCCTCCGTAGCAACCGGTTCCGATCCCGGGTCGTCAATAAGTGTAACGATTGGATTAGTAATTGTGAAAGGTGGCACTTGGTCTAGCCTCAGATGGAACCTTTGATAAACAATATCCAAAATCTCCTCCGTCTCCTCTGAAACTTCGAGAAATGTGATAACGGCAAATTTTGCTTGGTCTTGACTGTCTAGGCTGGAGAACGTCCTATACCAGGCACCGTATAGCGCATCTCCCATGGAAATCTGATCTCTTCGTTGTACTATTGGAATGCTCAATACGACTAGATGATAATAATCGGAGCTCATAGCTAGTGTGTATCGATATGTTGCATCCCGCGTGCTATCACTGGGGAGGCCGACCTGAGCGCCGTAATACTTTCCTCTGAGTTTCTTGGGGTTTTGTTCGTCGAGACTCTTCAGAAGGGAAGATATAACCGATCCGCCCAGATAGTTGTTACCGTCATACTTTAATATCTCAGTTTGTAGTAAAAGTGCATCCGTGGGAACTAAAACTGTCTTGAAACCTCTATCGTCCTTATCAAGTCCGGCAACATATAGGTAACCAGAAGATGTGATCGCGTCCAAATATATTATCGGTGTCCATGGCGGACGCACTTGATCTCCAAGATACGCAAGATTAGCGTATCCGGTCGCTAACGCTCTGGATCCGAGCATAATTGCTCTCAAACACAAGATACCTGGATCATGTTTTTTCACTAGGAGTTGGGCACCAAGCGAGAGCCCGAGACCCGTAGTAGTTGAGCTACCTGCCATTTGAAGAGCTATGTCCACCTCTGGTGTAACAGGTACTTCATTTGTCGCTCGCTTGAAAGTTACCATGAGGAAATACTTTCCCTTGCGCTGGGGATTGCTCACACTTGCGGTGGTATATATTCCAATCTCAAACCGAGAGATACCTGTAATCCCAAGATCATTGCCATGGCTTTTGACAAAAAGGTCGAGAACTTTGCCTTCTCTATAGGTCGTAGACGCTTGAATCAGCGTATCAAAGTAACGGTCTCCTTCATCCAATATCGCAACCGATTCCACTTCATTCGACTTGATCCCCTTTTTCCCCCTAATTCGGGACATGAGAAAAGAGCTTCTATAGTCTAATGCTGCAAATGTAATACGAAGTAAACTGGAAACACCGGCATCTTGTATCCATGCCCAGTACATTACAAACGGGAGGTTCAGGTCCGCTTCTCCGTTTAGCTCACTAGGAAGATTCTTCCCGTCATTACGTCCACCATACCCATCAAACGCGAGATGTCTTTCTCTGGTCGAAATAGACATCTTGTAATTCAGGCTCTCATAGTCCCAGTTGGCTTGCAAAAAGGTAGGTGGTATTTCTCTTGATTCCGCAAAATATGCCGCATAACTGGTGCGATAGATGTCAGGTGCACTAGGATGAAATCTGGGCGGAGCCCCGGAAGGTTGTCCTGAAGGATATCGAAGCTGTTCGAAAGTCTCGCCCATGACTGGAACTTCTGGGGAACTAACCGGGATCGGTTCCAGTTCAAAAAGAAAATATGCGGATTTCTTTCTATAAGATTTCTTAGAACTAACGTCCCAGGGTACGACGGCAAATCGAATAACGGCTATCCTGTGGCGCCAGAAAGTATTAGGCCAAGTGCTCAGCATTTTGGCAACTACCTTAACCGCCTGCAAAGAATACAAAACAGTCCAGGCCAAATATCTAAAGGTGGCCGGGTCGTGCTTATTCACAGCTTCAAAGTCGATATCGGCACGTCTCATAACTATCGCATTTTCCGCTACTTTAGTGAAACCCCATTCCCCCCATTTCTTCAACAAAGTCTTGAGAGTATCCAGATCAGTTTTGTCGATCACGTTCCCGATGATGATATATTTCAAAGCCGTTCTTTGTTGATGCTGAGCCGGATCGGATGCTTCATACCACGATTCATATAGCCATGTCGGGAGCAGTTCGGTATCTTTAGGGGTTCGATCGTAAAAGCTCGTGATAATGATTTGATTATCAATTGAAGCGTACGAAAACAAGCTGGGCGAAGAAGAGGCAGGTCCTGAGTTCCGCACTATTCTTTGTATGAGCTGATAAGGGGCGTCTGTTGATATAATCTCGCCTCTTTGAACTATATCTAGAAACAGCATGGTTAAACGTAGTAGACCCCCAACCTCCTCAGATTTGACTGCAGATTTGGAGACGTCCGTCTTTAGGTCTTCCGCGTTGACCGCGGGGTCCGTGTCAGGGAGATCATCAGCAATCTCGATTTCATCCCCGAAGCTTTCAATTCCGCCGAGTTGGGCACTTAAGAGTTTTTGGTAATCGGGATCCCTAGGCCCACGAAGACGTTTATTTGAACCGCTTGGCCCACCGTCACTGTCTGGGCGAGGGCGCTTGGAGTTACCTGCGCGCTTGTACACAATCGGGTACCCGAGTTCGCGTTCGTCTACCGCCCTGCCGTTTAGTCCTTTGATACTTCGATGCCAGTATTGAGGTACAGTTCTTATCTCTGGGGCCACGCGAGAGACCGATATCTCTCCAGCGATATGAACACCGAATACCGTCGTAGCTAATAAAAGTATTCGAAAAAGCTGCATTTTTGGTCTCTTTGGTTGGGGCCTTTGGAATAGTAAAACCATCATATGAGGTATGTTATTATGGTACTGCTGAATTTTATTAGAACATTCAATTTTCGTAAACGAAGGAATCGTTCCTTCGGAAGTAGGTTTTTTTTTTTTTTTGAAGATGTTAACTAGTGTGAACACTGAATTCATGAAGAAGAGTTTGGATCCGGATGTGAATATGTGGGATGCTCGGGGATTTACCCCATTGATTCAATCTAGTGAAATCCTTGTTGCCTTTCTGCGGGATCAGGACGGCATCTAATTTGCGGGACAGTATCACACGGGCTGAAGATTTTAATAAATCTATAGAGTTGTATTTCCAAACTACAACGTTTGCCAAACTTCAAGCAGAGACATATATCTGTATGCATATATATGCATGCCCTCGTAAGGACTAATACAACAGAAGTTGCATAAGAATACAATGCGAAGTTGCTAATGAGAACAAGATAGGATTATATAAAGTTACGAAAGTTGGAACTTCAATAAATACGGTAATAGGTGCGAGTGGGTCTGCATAGCCGGCTATACTATTAATTGCGAGTTTTGACGTATATGCATGTCGACTTACAGTTACCCTAAAGTACCCATTTAATTTAATTAATACATTTATTTTGGCACTCGGTTAACTAACACACTTGTTTTCGGAAACTTGTTGGATTTATGCAAATTCTTTTTAATTACCCATCCAAGTATGTATATATAGATCTATATAGACCGATTGGCCAAATATATGCGTGTTAATTACCAATGCTCAACAGTGTATTGAGACAAATTTGAAACACACGTACACATCAATACGTGTTAGTACAACTGGTATGTATTCAGTATTTAGGTAGATAATATTAATATCTCTTGTCATCGCTTTTGATCTTTCCTTTTACTGTGTAACGTAATAAATATATTACAACACGCAACGGGAACGTTAACTGGAACCTGGAGAGATTACTATGTATAATAAGTGACCAATCAAACTCATGATAATTAAGCCTCTATAGATCACAACCAGAGCTAGAACCGTTTTCAAAATTTCTCAAACTGGTTTGGAGAGTAGAAACGGCATCTAGTAGTCAAGCACAAAGTGGTGCAGGTCACGTGATTGCAGCCATTTGCCATGTGGGTCCGATCCCAAACTCGTGGACCGCAGCAAACGACGAACCAACCAGAAGCTCGACAGCGTCCAGCTGCGGGCCAGCCGCCGCAGCTGGAGGGTGGTGACATGTCTGAGCTTTGTGATAGTTAGCAAGCTTGCCCTGCTTATTCAGTTGGCCTCCTGTCGAATAAGCTCGCGTAAGCTACTAAGGTTCTGAGAGTTTTCAGGGATGATTGTTCTTTGCGTCTTCCTGTCCTGTTGTTCTCTTTCCCCCTCTCTCAATTCTCGTTCAAAGCACCGCACTCGAGCTCCATTTTAAAATCCATTCATCTCCTCAATTCATTACTCCATCTCTGTATACGATTGAATTTTTTTATCACGAAACGTTCTAATTGACTCTTATTCATAATAATGTCTGCTCACAAATTTTTGATCTGGGGTGGAGAAGGATGGGTACGTGATTTCCCTCTCCTCTGAAGCTTAATAATGCAGCCAAAAACTTCGTGTTTCCCGTGCTAACGGTATCGCCACCCTCCAGGTTGCCGGGTAAGAATACAAATTCCACATCCAAAAACGAAGCCAATTGAAGCATTCGGCATCGAGGCTTCCTCTCGAGATAGAACGTGATTGTTAATTATATGCCAATGGCTGCAGACACCTCAAGGAGCTGCTCACTAAGCAGGGCAAGGAGGTCAACAGCACCACTGTCCGCATGGAAAACCGCGAAGCCGTTATCGCTGAGCTCGAAAAGTACAAGCCCACCCACGTTCTCAACTGTGCTGGTGTCACCGGACGACCCAACGTCGACGTGAGTATTCTCTCTCTTAAATTGTTGAAAATTTATGCGCGTCTCCATACTGATTGATTGATTGATTTTTTGGTATAGTGGTGTGAAGATAACAAGGAGGCGACAATCCGAAGTAACGTTATCGGAACCCTCAACCTCGCCGACTGCTGTTGGCAAAAGGGGATCCACATCACCGTCTTTGCTACCGGATGTATCTACCATTACGACGATGCCCATCCCATTGGCGGAAAGACCTTCACCGAGGAGGATCCCGCCAACTTTTCCGGCAGCTACTACTCTGCTACCAAGTCCAAGGTCGAAGAGGTACGATTGGCATATCGAAAATGCCTTCATGAGTCGCGAGATGCCTTTTCTTCGTATGATCACTAATACACATCTTGTCAAAAACAGATCATGAAGCAGTACGATAACACCTTGATCTTGCGACTTCGTATGCCCGTCTCGGATGACCTTCACCCTCGTTCCTTCGTCACCAAGATTTCCAAGTACGAGAAGGTTGTCGACATTCCAAACGTAAGTAAATCCTTCTCTCATTCAACTGTTGATGCGAATATATCAGCTGATATCACGAACTGTAGAGCAACACCCTCCTCACCGACATGCTGCCCGTCTCTATCATCCTCGCCGAGAACAACGAAAAGGGTGTCTACAACTTCACCAACCCTGGCGCCATCTCCCACAACGAGGTTTTGGACTTGTTCGCCAAGTATGTCCGCCCGGGCTTCACTTACAAGAACTTTACCGTTGATGAGCAAAGCAAGATTTTGAAGGCTGGCAGAAGTAACTGTGAGCTCGACACCACCAAGTTGGTGAACAAGATGAAGGAGTATGGTGTTACGATCCCAGAGGTGCACGAGGCTTATGCCCAGTGCTTCCAGAGAATGGCCGCCAATGGCACAAAATAAAAGATTCTTGTTGAGATCTTTCTTCCGTCAGGTGCTCAGACTCAATGCGAGCGAGCTAGGCGAGCTAGGCGAAAGAAGAAGTTTTCAAGGTCGCACACACGGGCTAGCCCAGATGTCGCCTCTCCAACTCTATAGTGATAGATTAGGATTTTAATATTTTAAAAAAAGCTTCCATGCATATGCAGTTTTAATGCAGTCATAATATTCCACCCTGTTCTTCCGTAGCCTCAAACACCCTTGTAGATGCTTGATACCAGACGGGAGACACAATATCCTAATACCAGATCCCGGAAGGCCGGGCAACGTAGTAGACTATAAAATTGGCACATGTCAGCTCCTAATTATGACGCTGCTGCTGCTGCTGCGGTGCTCGCTCGGTTGGAACAGCTGCTTGCGCAAACGCCGCCCGCCACAACAAAAAAACGTAACCTCAAAATCTTGTAACCCATTAAAACTCAACCAGCCAACCAATCAATCCCTTCGACACTTTTCTCATCCTCTCCCTCCTCCGTATTAATCTTCCAGATCTCATATTCCCCCAGATATCTTCGAATCCATTTCTAATCTACGAGAAGAAAGAATCCATATCTCTATCCAGTCCGAACAAATATCTCATCGCCGACATACAAGGCAGAAATCCCCGCTGCTCCTGCCCTCTGCCTGTAGCCGTCTCCTCAGCACCTACCCCACCATCCATCCCTCAAATTAATCGTACCCGAAACACCCCGTCCCAGCTGCGAGAGAACTCTCCAGGAGTCACCCCTCTTTCTCGATGGTGCTAGACACTCTATATTACGATCGTCTGGGCGTTGCGCCGACAGCAACAGAGCTCGAAATCAAACAAGCGTACCGAAAACTTGCCATTCGCCATCATCCCGACAAGAACCCCGGTGATGAAACCGCTCACGCAAAGTTCACAGAAATCGGAGAAGCTTATCAGAGTATGGTTCCAATATCCTATATACCATTCCATTTCAACGTTGTATATATATTTTTTGACGACTCCAATACAACGTTGCAACCGGGTTTGATGCAGAGTTGTGACTGACTATCCTTCCCCGGACTTCGGGGAGTTTGAATATCCTTTTAGTTCTGGGCAACAAGGAGTTACGAGCCAAATATGATAAATTCGGACCCAATGATGCGATGCCCGACCACGGGTTCGGTATGTTATAAGTCTATCTGCTTCGTGCGACAATTTTGGTGTCGCGGCTAACCGCTTCGTTGCAAAACAGAGGACCCGAATGAGTTCTTCTCCATGATCTTTGGAGGAGAGGCATTTGAATACTGGTATATAGCCTCTACCTCCGAGAATAGGCCTACAAACGATGAAACTAACAGTTAGGGTGGTTGTTTTCTAGGATCGGCGAGATATCCCTGATGAAGGATCTGACCAAGACTATGGAAATCGCCATGAAAGATATGGACCTCAACGAAGACGACCCGGAAGCTGTTCAAAAGGCCGCCGAGGCAGCTCATGCCAAGGCTCAAGCGTCCGGTGCCCCCGTTGTCGTCGACCCGACCACACCGACAAGTCCACCTCCTCACGCCACTGTACACGGTACTGCTTCCCCAACCGGTCCCTCATCACCTCCCCCAGAAACCAACAAGCCCACAAGCCCACCACCACCCGATAATGGAAGCCAAACTCGGATTACTCTTCGTCCTGCTCTCATGGATAAGACCGATGAGGATCACCGCCAGCAGGCTCTGGCTGAAGAGAAAGCTAGGAAGGAAAAGGATGCCATGACGAAAGAGCAAAAGTTGAAGCAGCGAGAAGAATTGTTGGCGTTCGAGAAGGAGAGGAGAGAGATCAGAGAAAAGCGTGTGGCTACGTTGGTCAAGAATTTGATCAACAAGATTAGCATATGGACGGAAACCGAGGGTGACACTGAACTAACCAAGAGTTTTGAGGAGAAGATCCGATATGAAGCTGAAAACTTGAAAATGGAGAGCTTTGGAATTGAGATTTTACACTGTAAGCATCCTCTTTCTAGTTTTCAAGAGATCATTGCCAACTAATATTGGATGTCTAAAGCTATCGGACAGACATACACCATGAAGGCGAGCACGTATCTCAAATCACAGAAATTCCTCGGTATTCAAGGTTTCTTCAGCCGCATGAAGGACCGCGGCACCGTCGTCAAAGAAACCTGGAACACAATCTCCTCTGCCATCGATGCTCAGGTTGAGATGGAGAACATGTCAAAGCTGGAGGAAGCCGGCGGAGAAGATTGGACTGATGAGAAAAAGATGGCGTATGAGAGGAAAGTCACCGGAAAGATTTTGATGGCCGCTTGGAGGGGTAGTCGATTTGAGATTCAAGGTGTGCTGCGAGATGTCTGCGACAAGGTGCTCTACGATAAGACCGTGAGCTCAGACAAGCGAGTTCAGCGAGCACACGCCTTGATGATGATTGGCAAGATTTTCAGCGAGGTTCGAGAAACTCCTTAGAATCTATTAATACATTTTGGGTTCTTCGGTTGCTAAACAAAATCCGATACCAATAGGCACAACGAGACCCAGACGACGAAGCCGGAGAAGGTGTTTTCGAATCCTTGGTAGCAGAGGCAGCTAAGGATAAAGAAGACAAGAAGGGTAAGCGGAAAGAGAAAGAGGAGAAGAAGAAGAGCGGATTATTCGGTCACAGCAACTCGAGCGCTTCGACCAGTGCCGACGGTGCGTCTTCACACGCCAAAGCGTAGAACGACTGTGGAGGCATTACGAAGACAAACGAAGGCAACAACTGGTGGAGCATCAAGGCTCGTGGCATCAAAAAAAAGGTAAACTCGAACAGCAAGTGGCAGAAACTGAACGGCTACCTGCACAAAAATGAAGCAAAAGAGTATCTCCCAACGATTGCGGAGGCTTCTAAACCTTGAACGGCTCTTAATATACGACCTCTATTTTTTTACCCAAATATCCGCTCCTTCTTCCGATTTGTGTGCTCTCTATATACGATATACACGAAAGAATTAAAGCTTTCTTTTGCTGGTGGATATGATATTTGCGAGGTGTGGTTTCGTGTATTTCTTTCTCTCTCCCTTTCTCTTGCAAGCGCTTTTTTTAATCTATGTCGGATGCATCTGTGTCTATAATCTTCTTCCCATTCCGTGTATCTTGTCTGTGATGGCTTTGATATTATGATGTGGAATTTCCTTTCTACTTCTCTATTAGACTAGCGTTTCTAACTTGTTTGTTCTAACAATTTGAAATGGCGACCAGCAAATGGCACTTTTATGAAATTGCATTTATGAGTACCAGCTACCCTACTCGTCTATCAAAGAAAATATAGTAATATTTCGAGTCTAAATTTCACATATATAAACGGACGTCAATATGAAGCAAATGGGTTTGATCGGGGTATATCGACCATGCATTTTTCTTTAATAGTGATAAACCCGAACACACATTATCCGTGCCTCGGTATGCTAGCTAAAATATTTAGTACAAATAAATACAGAGGTTATTCAAATCTAGCCTCACCGTCTAACCACCAAACCCAATCATCGCAACGTCTTTTATAAAAAAAAAAGAAATTTTTCAAACAAAATAAATGTATCAAAAAGTAAACGATAAAATATACAATAAGTAGGCAAACAATAAAATATTATCTTGGCTTGTCACGAGATGGTACGCGCGGACGCATGTAGGTTCTACACCCTCCCCCGCGACTTCTCCCACGCCTCCCTCGCAATCTTCTCAAACTCAACCAACTGGCCCGTCTGCTCGCACATGGCCCTAAACTTCCCTCCTTCCTTGATGTCCAACAACTCCTTCGGACTAGCGTACTCCACGACCTTACCCGCATCCAACACCAACACGCGATCGTAATCCATAATGGTATTCAATCTGTGCGCGATAGTGATGACGGTGTAATTCGTATCCCGGATCGCTTCTTGAATCTTCGCATCGGTTTCGTGGTCGATACTGCTCGTCGCTTCGTCCATGACTAGGATCGATGCACCCGTGAGGATGACTCGAGCGAGGCATAGTAATTGTCGTTGACCTTGTGAGAGGTTCAACCCTCCTTCGGAAACTTTGGAGTCGAGGGATGCGAAGACGTTTGTGTTTTTGGTGGTACTGGTGCCACCCGGTGTGGTTGCACCGGAGAGGTTCGGTGTGACTGTGCCAGATGTTGGGACGGATGTGCCCGTGTTGACGAGGTTGACGCTGCTCAGCGCGTTTCGGCATTCGTCGTCAGTGTGGTCGTCAAAGGGGTCTAGATTTGATCGAATTGTGCCGGAGAACAGAACTGGATCTTGCGGGATGATGGCCAGTCGGCTTCTCAAGTCCTTTAGGGTGATTTTCGAGATATCCAAGCCGTCGATAACGATCGAACCTTCCCTTGCTTTCAAGAATCGGAACAGTGCGAGGGTGAGGGAACTCTTGCCGGCACCGGTACGTCCGACGACTCCGACGCGCTCTCGCGGTTTGACGTCAAAGCTCACGCCTTTCAAAACAGGTTCTAGATCGTCAGCGTAAGCGACGACGAGGTCTTTGACGTCGACTTTGCCTTCGTGTGGCCAGGCAGCTGGTGGGGTGGCGCCGCTTTGATCTTCGGTTTCGATGACGGAGTATTCGAGGACTCTCTCCGCGGCGTTGAAGTCGAGTTCCAAATCGGCGTATCGTCGGAGAGCCCAGATCATGGCGAAGGTGTATTCCATTGCGAAACTCATCGCGAAACCGGCGAGCGCGGCGTCCATGCCGGGGATGGAAACGACGAGACCGCCAACAAGAGTACTGAAGATGGCTCCCAGATATGTCATCCGAATACCCATCCATCGGTTGGCAACTTGGGTATAGAATGAAGCTTCGGCGTATGTATCAATCTAATAATCTAATTAGCACGTATATTTAGGGATATCCGTAAAAGCATAGATTACCTTCTTATCCATTTTCTCGATATATGCTTCATGCTCACCAAAAGCTCGAATGGTGCCAACACCGATCAAAACACTGCTGAAGAGCTCAAAGATTGGACTCTTGTTCACACTTTCGATTCTCTTGATTTCTCTCGCGGTCCTGAGATAGTAAACTGCGATTCCAAGCGCGATACCGAATAGTAGAACAGCGAAAACAAGCATCAAAGGGGTGATAAATGCCGCAGCTACTACAATACCAACGAGAGACAGCGAAGAGTATCCGAAGAACGCAATGTGATTGGCCAAGTTGGAGTCAATCTTTGTAAAGTCGGAACTGAAGCGGTTGAGAATACGACCGACAGGGGTGGTATCGAACCAACGGGTTGGAGCACGGAGAACGGCTCGGGTCATATCGTTGAAGAGGTTGATACTGGCGCGGTACGAGCCAAGCGCGACGACAAAGTACTTCAAGGTGGCGAACAAACCGGCGGCGAAGCAAATCAGTATGTAAATTCCCAGCCAGTAAGCCAAGGTCTTCTCTTCGTTGAGAACATCGACGAGTCTGTTGACGGTGTGCTGGCTAAGGGAAACAGTGTAGAGATGCATCGACTCCTCGACGACATCTTGCGAGCCGGTCCACAGTTTCATCCACCATTGACGACCGAGATTGAGAGCTTGAGAGAGCAGGAAGAAACCGATACACATGGTCCAGAATGGGATGCCGCCACTGGCGGAAGTGTACTTCTTGTAGACTGAGAATTTGATGGCACCTTTTTCTCTGAACTCCTTCTTGATGAACTCTTTGGCCTTCTTGGCTTCCTTTGGAGCGGCAGTACTGTGACCATTTGCGTGTCCGTTGCTAGTGCTGCTCGAGGCCACTGGGGCAGCTTCGATAGCGTTTTCCTCAGTGAAATCCTGGTCCTTCTTCTTGGTTTCATCCTCTTGCTCGATGAGTTTGGTAAGACTGCCAGACCTCTTAAGATCAGTAACAGTACCGGCACGTTCGATTCTACCTTCTTTAAGCTCAACAATGAATTCCGTCTTTGGAAGGCAGAGCTGAACGTGATGAGTGACCAAGATTCGAGTACGATCCTTCATGATATCTCCGGTAAGACAGTTCTTGAAGATTTCTTTGCCAACGTGAGCGTCGACAGCTGAGAAGATATCATCAAATATCAAGATACCGGCACGGGAGTATACCGCACGAGCCAAAGAGACACGCCATTTCTGTCCGCCGCTGAGATTGATACCCTGTTCTCCGATAGCAGTTTGGTCACCGTCTTCCATCATTTCGATATCCTTCTTCAAGGAGCAGACTCTGATGACTTCATTGTAGCGTGCCTCGTCGAATGGCAATCCGAACAGAATATTGTCCTTGAATGTAGCATTTTCGATCCATGGGATTTGGGAGACAAAGGCGGATGAAGATGACAAGATCCAGCTATCAGGGTTGGCTTGGGAGTCATATCTTAAGGCTTTTGGAAGGGGTCGTGGCATTTCTAAGGATCCAGAGAGCAAGTCCGCTTCACCGAGCAACCCGGCTAACAGCAAACTCTTTCCGCTCCCAGTCGCACCAGTGATCAGGGAGAGCTCTCCGATTGGGAATTCGATATTGATATCACGGATGACGAATCTATCTTCTTCTTTCTCGTCACTGTCAGCGGCCCAAGCGATTGCTGCATCCTTGAAGATAATCTTATTGGAAGACTTGATGTAATCCTCTTTTTCAGGAGAATCCAAATGCTTTTCGATACGGTCGGCGGAAACTTTAGCGTCCATCATGTCTCCGATCAATTCGGGAACAACGCTCATAGCGAATTCGAGTTCTTGGAAGATAGCAAGAGCGGTGAAAGCGACGGCTGGGGTAAGGGTACCGTAGAGAACGGCATAGACACCCAAACAGATGGCAGCGAGGAAGATCGGACCAAAGATCCAGCATCCCATAAGCCACGAGTTGGCGATAACAGTTCTCCAGATCTGTTTCATTTCGTCTTTTCGGACGTCTTCGATACGTTTTTGCCATTGATCTTCCAGGGCGGCGAATTTGATTTGTCTGATACCCTGTAAGGCCTCGGAAACAACGGCCAACTTGCGGTCTCGAACTTTCATTACTCGGTCAGAGGCCTCAAGGTAGATCTTTGCGAGGAATTGGTTGAGTGGTGTCAAGAAAATGTAGAGCGCCAAACCGGAGCAGACACTCTGCCAGCCGAGGATTTTGAACAGAAAACCGAAACCAAGCAAGATACTGAGCGAACACTCATAGAAGACAAAGCTGAAACAAGCAAACATTGAGAGACGGTAGGCGTCGACAGCGATCAAGTTGACGACACCTTGTCGCAAACCTTTGAGCGAATCTTCCTCGGACTCTTCTTTTTTGTCTTTGTCCTCATCCTTCTTCTTCTTGGCTTTGGCGGTAGAATCGTCTGATTCGGTGCCGTCTTCCGCAGAGCCATCCTTCTTATCTTCAGCCTTCTGGCCTCCTTTCACGTCCTTCTTCCTCATGGTCTTGTTGAAGATGAGCGTTGCGAGTTCGTTTCGCATGTATAGGTTCAACTGGCCCCATCCGAACCAATACAAGGCACCCGTGAAAGTCGAATTGATAATCATAGAGATAAACATGCCGACAACCCAGACCCAGGCTACATGAGATCCGTCTTCTTTTTTGGATCTCTTCTCCAAGGCCTTCAGAATTTGCATCATCATGTAATATGGTAAGAATTGAGTAGCACAGATCACGGTCTGGAGGACGTATTGCACAGCAAAGTAAAACTTGTGGGCGACCAAAAGCTGGAGCCACAGCTTTCTCGGTTTTAGCGCACGGAATTTCTGGTAGAGGTTCTTCGACCGGTGACCTTCGGGAAGCATTTTGAGATCAGATTCATCCAGATGACCTGTTCGCCATCCCTTGGAGAAGAGGTCGCTCATCCATCCGAAGAGCAGTCTCGAGTAAATCGAAGCAGCGCTCATATCGTCAACCTTTCTACCGTCCTTCTCGACGCTAGGGTGGCGTGGTACACAGGCCGCTGCGACAGTGAGAACCGCTGCAGCGATTAATTGCCCAGACCATAGCCACCAGTCGGCATTGTTGAACGAGACTTGAAGATCTGTGAACGAAAGTAGAAATTCGGTGACACGAGCGGAAAACATGATAAACGCAGATATCAAGATATGAACGGCGCAGCTATAGTTCGCTAGATAATCGCGCTCGAATTGGAAATATATCGATTGGAGGAGCATCAGGGTCTGTGCATTCACACCAGCGATGATTAGCGGCCTCACACGGCGACTACTATGTTATTGCCCAAAAAAACTTACCCATGCTCCCGTATAAACCCACCAACCAATAATCAAGCTGAAATCATCATCAATCATACTCCTCAAAGAAGAAGAATACGAACATCCTGTTCCAGCTGCGGATGCTAAAAGTACAAGCCATTTTTGTGTTCGAACCGTGTATTCCTTCTCGGTTTCTTCGGTAGCAGTGCCATCTTCGTCCTCATAAAATTCGGTGAGCCGAATGACACCCTCTCGTTTCCGTTTATCGAGAACACCAGCGACTTTTGGTGCGAGAAGAATAGTAGAAATAATGGCAGGAAGTAGAGAGGTGCCACCGAGAATGGTGACGAGCTGGCCGAGGGTGAGGTAGTGCTGCGAGTCCATATTGACTTGCTCACTCAGTGATGCTGCGGCGGATAGCAGCAGAAATTGAGAGAAAAGTAGCTTAAGCGGCCGAGGCAGGCCCCGAGGACCTTTCTAACGGAAGTGAGGCACCCGATGATAATAAGCGTAAGACGTTGCAGGGCGAGTTGTTCGAGACTGGAGTGTGAGATTCCGGACCAAACGTTGCAAACGGATAGATACGGACTAGTAGTGTCTAAGTATTTTGATCGATTACTTTGTTTCCTAGAAGAAAGGAATCGCTATCAGAGGATTGAGAATGGGAGCTTGCTCCGTGGTGCGGCTTATGACGTTAAAGCGAGAGGTTGGACTTAAGGGTAGTTCCAGCCAACCAGGGAATGAGTACGAGGACGATATAAAATAATATCGAATGCACCAGAGCAGGCTTCCAAAAAGAAAACTTTTCAAGAGCGTGGGTTTTCAATTTTTTGTTTTTTGAACTTATAAGGGACAGAAAAAAAAAAGTTGCAGATGATATCAAGGCTGCTGCTACAAAGGATATATAGTCGTGTCGCTGAATGCTTGCCTCCAAGAAAAAGAAAACCACACACGACTTCAAGGAATCATAAACACACGGCCGCAATCAGACTAAAGAAATGCAGCATCGGGATGGAGAAAATTCATAGATCCCAGTCCGCGACAAGGTACCCTCCACTTATCCGACCATAATAGGACCATGTCTTCTGGAATCCGAAGGTCGGTACACACAGTCCTGGACGAGAAGATACATGTACCGCGAATCCATACGAACCCGTCGCCCTGTGATCCAAACCCCTGATATCATGATACCCTGGTTTGGTTTGTCACGAATGCCGACTGGAGACTGGTTCGGCTGGAACCCCGGGCTGGATCGCCTGACATCGCAGCGTGATGGCCTCGCTCGTTCGCTCGACCAGTTAACTTGGCTTTTTCCTTATTTTTTTCAGATCAGACGAAAAGATTAAACCCGTCCAATCCGAGTCTTCCTCGTTTAAACGAGAGCTTTAATATTACTTTTAACCTCACAAAACCACGAGAAATCACCTCGATATGCTGCAGAATTTTGAGAATTGGGCCCAGGCCATGCATGGGCGTACCACGTTGGGCACACACCGTTGGGTCTATACCGTTGGGTCATTACCACTGGGTAGGCAAAAATCGAAAACTCAATGGGAAGAGGGTAAATGACCAGCAGAAAACCAAGCCTCCTCGCGTCGGGAAGGTGATAAAATGGACTTATTACCTTTCGGCCGACCTAACGTTAGCCATCATCCGCAGGGCGTCGATTCCGACAACGATGTTTCGATTCCCTTGATCAGACCAGCATGCAATCTGCCAATTTCCGACCCGCGTACGACGAAATGTGCTAGGCCCATCGGTTTGAAAGCCAATTCTTTTGAACAATATGTACCAAATTTTCACGTTTATCGATATCCCAATTGGATCAATGCATTAATTCAAAATCTCTTCCTTCCGATTGGCGTGATGTCTCCACCAGAAAAAGGTTTCTCTTCGCTGAGTCATTTGCGAGGTTTTTTTTTTTTTTTTTTTTCAAGATTTCTTGCCGCGTATCCACTCAGATTGACCTGCATATGCGGCAGCTTGGTCTCAAGGCTCGTATTCGGTGGGGAATGCAGGCAAAAAAAAAAAAGGCTTGTTGGTAAAACTTCGCTTGTTACGGCAGGTGCTAGAATGCTTGAACCTCATTGATAATACCGTAGATGTTAGGCGACAGCATGGGGAACATCTTCCAATATCGCCGTAGCGCCTCTAAGGATTCGAAATTCCAGTCGTAGGCAATTGCCGCTTCAAGGTAACTTCTCACTTCGTCTACCGGCAGTGCAAGTACGAAGAGTCATTCGCACTATAGATCATTTAAAAAAAGATATTAATATACCTGCAGACCTTCCATGCAGTAGTTCTTAAAACTTAAACAATCGAGGTTAGCTCTTATCACGGAGTAAACCGTTTGTTAATCCAAATGGTTTCGCTTTGCATGTGCTAGCTTGATGGCATGTTGACGGTGTACCAATTCCCCATCCGAGCTCCCCCGCGTTAAATTTGCACTTTTGACTCACACATGCCTCGCTATCAGCTCTAAATATCGACGTCCCGCTGTTTTATATCAACTTAAGTCAGCACTGGCATGATGCCTTTTGGAATACCGGCTGTACCCGCTTTGTTTTCGATGCCGCTATTTTGTAGTTTAAAAAACACATCCTTCACAGAATCAAAATGAATTCACTATGATTCATTTACACTACAACCAAGAGGGATTTTGTTTTTTTCTTTCTCAAAGTTCGAATTCAGCGTCGCGGACGGCGACATTATTCACGTTAGTCTCGTTCCCAGACTCGTTGCATTCACGGCTACAACAAAGATCGACAGACTGTCCAACAACGCAACTGGCTGATCAATTAACGTCCAGATCCCTCTTCGAACATGGCGCAGCTCCGCTTTTAATGCACTGAGAATTTAAATCGATTTGATGAAATATAAGGTTATTTGCAATTGGCCAATCGATAACGAAACTTTGTAATTCTAGTAGGGTTAGACGAGAGTCAATGAAAACGTTGATGCAAGCAAGCTATGTACAATGAACAAAAATTGGTAAACGTTATAAACTCAGAAACAGAGAATGGAAAGAGTATAAAAAAAAATGACATGACAGGATCTAAAGCCAAAAAGATCACTTCGCAATTGCTCCTGGATATCACCAGAAACACCAATGTACACGCGTACCAGCAAAAAGGGTATCAAGAGTTAGTCGCAATGCCCCATGATCCCAGTGCCAGCGACACCCCGGGAAACACCAAATATATATTCCGTCCCACTTTCAAAGAGCTCCGACCTTCCTCTTCGGACTTCATTGTCCCAGTTATAGGGATTCTCATAACTCCGTTTTATTTCCTCGTTTGCCAATGGTACTCATCCCATCTCCGTTATCTGTCAAGAATGGCTCCAATCCGTACCATTCGGCGACAAAAGCTGATACAATGACAGCCCAGTCATTAACCACCTGCTTGTCAAGATGTGCGCCGTCGTCGTTCATAGTATGCCATACGCTAGGGAAAGGAGACGCGATGAGATGGAGAATATCTACTCCTCTCATCAGGAAGGGTACATGATCATCTTCGATCATTAAACCTTCCATGAAAACTGTTTTGTCGCCGTCCGGTAAGAAGAGAGCGTGATCTTTCCCAGATTCCAACAGTCCCAGCGCCCGTAATCGGACCTCAAGATCCGCTAGATGTTGATACGCCCAGTGTGTTGTTTTGAAGTACGAGGGAACCCGCGGCATGGGTGAGCCGAGCAGATCGAGTAGAACGAATAAGTTTATCGAAGATAGTTGAGTCTTGTAAGTGCTCTGGGCGGCGTTCATCGTGGTATCCCACTTTTGAGCAAGATGCCTGTGCGTATCAATCCAATTAGCCATCTCGCATTTTACAACATCAATCGAGGCACGACATAAACCTACCTAGCTCCATAGACCGAATCATCATGTGTCCAAAACTTGAAAGCTTCCTCACCATCGAGTAGCAGCACCATCAAACCCTGCTCGTCCGCCATGTCAAATTCATCCCCATCCTTCTCCATCTTTTCCCATTTCCTCCTCATCGCTTTATCTATAGACTTCGCAATATGCATAATCATAGCGCACGGCGCAGCACTATCCGTCGCCCCGATAAACCCAGCTGGTTCGATCTTGCTGTCGTAGTGTGCAACCAACACCAACCTTCCAATCTCTCCTTCCCTATTCTCTTTCGCTTTCCATGGCGGATCTAGCGTGGCCCAGAAATTCGCAAACGGAACGGGGTCCTTGGACAGCACTGTTGGTTGAGAAAAGTTATCGTAGTTCAATGTCCATTTAAGATCTGCGAAAAAGTTGGTGAAATGCTGTAGCGCTTTCCGCGAGCCTTCCGTGTTAACGACTCGCGGTATCAATAGTGGCTTCAGCAGCTTGCCGACATCTGGGTTCAATGTGTCTCCTGGCGACGGTAGCTTCTTCAGGCCGGAATCAGATAGCTTGCTCCATGAGGACTGCGAGACGACAAAGCTGGATAGGAAGAGTAGCGAGTAGGAGAGTATCAGCGATGGATCAGTGGGTATTATTCGAACCATTTTCGATACGTATCTTTCTTGGTCGGGGGTAAGGTTGAAGCGCTCTTACGACGGCGATGGTGATCGGTGTTTAGTGGAGAGGATGGTAGAAGTATTCGAGTTCCAAAGTGCGGGTATGGAGAACCACCGGTTGTGCAATCGTCTTCGCTGAGATATGTAAGGTGTGGGATTTGGGTGGATGTAACGACCAACAGCTGTTTCAAATGCTCGAGGACGATCTTAGCTGAACCATCCCGTCGATGCCCCCCCTTAATAGTAGTAGATCGTAGGGTAGCGAGATCTGGAAGAAGAAATTGTTTCACAAACCCTGAAATAAGGTCCTCATAAGGAAGAGCCTGTAGCCGCTGCCGGGTTTGTTGGTCGTTCTGAACAGTTCTCAATTGCCGTGCGAGAGAATGTTGAAGTCGAGGGGAAGATTGTCGTGAGAAAGGGTTCCGTGCACAAAGTCGTCCAAGATGGACATACAGGACGGCAACGGCAACGGTGTTAGAATCCGTATCTCACAGGCGATTTAGCCGGCAAATATATTAAAACCCACCCTCTAAGATATATTTTTCTCCAGCTCATTGAGTCAAGCTCAAGCTCCGGCATGTGGGCTTCAGCCGCCTAAAGACCCTGCTGCCGCTTCTCAAGCTAACCATCTTCGTATATCCAACACATCAGTGTTACAAGATGTGTTGTTGAGGACGTTCCGATCTCGAGGATCTTGCTGATCGATAGCTGTGAAGATCTCAAGATGAACGTAACTTGAAATACCATAGCCGCAGAGGCGCAGAGTCCGCTAATATACTATATACTTATAACATTATTAAAATCTCGGGGCATTAATTCTTATATCAGCAAGTATGATTTATCAGGACGCTTGTTGCTGACGAGCTCGTGCATATTATCTTATCTGGAATACGAACATCGCGTCGACATCTGTCAATCCAACGAATTGTTACTAAAAAGCAAATGGCGCGAACGCGAAATAGGTTTCGAAATCATACTACAACGTATGTACATGCGCAAAACGTACCCAGTTCTACCGCTAGCTCTACTTCCGTAAGTTCACTGAGTAGTACACTCACTACCACCAGTACTGTACGAGCCACCGAGACAGCAAAAGCTTCATTCAAGAATCGACCTGTAGCCCAAGCAGCTACTTCTTCAGCTACTCCTCCAGCTCGAGCAGTTCCATCCCCTTCTCTCATTCCAAGCCAGCCCATCAATGCTGGCGAAAAGATTGCTGCTCTGATCATCTTCGTTGCTCTAGCTCTCCCAGTTTTTATCGTCCTCTTAATTTTCATAGGCATATGCATACGACAACTAAGCAAAGAATATGCAATCAAACAGAAGCACCGGGAGTCTCGAAGTAGAGAGTTCAGGCGCACATCTGAACAAATTCGAAGAGACGCGATCGAAGCGGTGGAAAGACAACGGCAAAGGCAGTTGCTTGAGCGACGAAGAAATAGACCCTTGTTGGATCTCGACAGTGATAGTGAAATTCAATATGAGGAAAGACAAACATATCGGAGGCCCAGATCCTACAGCCTCCCTAGCCCCACTGAGTCTACTTCAAGTGTGCAGTCGCCGCCACAACAGAGAGTACGGTCGAGATCAGAATTGAGAATGCAGTCGAGATTACACAGCTACTGGGAACGCGACGATGCAAGCTCGGACTCTACCGCAAGGCCTGCAATACTACAATCGAGACCAGAGACAAGATCAAAACCTAGATCACAGTCCAAACCTAGGATTCCAGGTGAGACGCTGGAAACCGAAAGGAGATCGAAACTTTACTTAACCACCGCTGGTGCAAAAAATCCGGATATCAGCTGCCTGCGAATCGAGAGAAGATAGTATTAATATATTAATATATCTTTATACGAGGTCTTGGTCTCTTCTGATGTTTCTTATAGCCTCCGGTTCAAAATTTTGACCCTGTGAGATTCTTACGAGCATACTAGCGTTGAAATATTTTACTGTAAGCAATATAGGGTTGGATGCGATGGATCGGTACCGCGGTTAAGAACTACAGGTTTTCTCCTACCACCTTTAGCGCGATCTTCATGCTCGCGTGTAACATAAAAGGAGGATTGCTCTGATCTTCGATATACATATGAGCTATCGCCCCACCATCAGGCGCGGTACCGTGGTCACTACTCGATATATTTCTGGTCAATGCATTGAACCTACATCAATGTATGTATCAATATACCTATATATCCATTCATCACAAGCCTTACCTCATCCTCCACGATTAAGACCGGTCGACTTTGATCAAATCACACCTGAAACACACACCACAGCAGGTCTGCTTAGCTTACCAGCAATGGCTACCACCAATGTTCTCGTCCGCATTAAAGACAAATTTTTATTGGTCACGAATGGATCACATGTCGACACCTTGTCTCAAAAAGAAGCTACCAAAATGGCTGCATTCCATTACCAGAAACTTGCCGCACAGGCAAAATCCCAGAAAGGAAGAGAATTGTTCGGACAGTGAGGAGATATTCATATTGTTTGGTGTCATGATGGGATTACCCTTCGTTCTTGTATTACTTTTTTGCATCTTTTGTTACATATATGGTCAATGCAAGCATTGTCTCTCGAAAGCAAGAAGAAAGTCAGAGAGTTCAACAGATCAACAAGAACAGGCGGAAATGGGCACTGTCACGTCAAGATCACCAACGGCAGGGCTGGGTTCTGCTCGGGCAGATGCGGTCGTTACAAGTATTCGCAATGCATCCTCGGGCGATACAGGCAGCAATGGAAGCGATACTCCAACTGCCAGCACCGACAATTCCAACTATCCAAACAGCGACACTTCAAGCAGGGAGGCTGCTTCCAGTTCGATTAACAATTCTTCCAACTCACTATCTTCAAATGCTACTCTCGTCTAGCTTGACTACAGCTCCTGCCCCGTGACAACAATGCAGAAATGCCACAAGCGTATTTTAAGTTATGAGATTTTTAATAATAATAATATCAAACTTCAATATTATAAATTCACTATATATTTAATAACTTGTCATTTAGATTTAGATATTAGTTGTAAAGATTTGTATGTCATAGATCTATACTCCAAAATGCTCGGAATTAGTTCGACGTTACATAGGATAGTTATACTTTTGCTTTGATCTGCTCTTAATATGGGCTATCATTCCAAGTTAACATCAAGATATGTCTAAGCCACCGCATACGGTCTAAATTTGACCTAAGCGAGTGATAAATCTATCTGTACGTATTCCGCATCGGTACTTCCACTATGTACGAAACACTCTCCTTGTCACCATGCCTCGGTCGACGGTCTATCTACGGTACCGCCGAAATCTTACCTCGATATCCTCATTAAACGCGCTATTTTAAATTCCAGGGCTAGTATTCAATCTAGTTTCCCTTTAACATATCGTCGAAGGTCCTTAAACTAAGCTGCTTTACTGGCAACAGGGCATCATGGGTTTCCTTAGCGGCTTGGACCCGGTTAAGATATATTTCATCAATTTTAGTATAGTGATCGGAGCCTGTATTTTCGTCGTAGCCCTGTTTCTTCTTTTTAGGTATATATGCAAGTGTATACCCCGCGAGCGCTCTCGGTCTGGCACATCGGTACATGAAATCGATCTCGATACTTCAACTGAACAACAAAGCCAGGCAGAAATGGGTACTTCGAGCTCCGGATCATCGACGACGGGATACCGCTCTCCTCATATAGATGAAGGTGTTGATGATGCTTCCTCAGATACGGATGGCAGTAGCAGCGAGAGTTCAAGGAGCATCATATCAAGCACAGAATGTTCTACGAATACGACTCCTCCACCATACGACAGTGATGAGGAAACACCACCCGCATATTCTATCTTACCTACTAGTGCTGCGGGCCCCAGTAGAAGTTGATTCTAGCTTTAACCAGCATGTACGTATAGCCTACATATATTAAACCTCACCTTTAGATGTGAATTTGGAGTTGGATTTGGAGAGTCACCTAAGACTGAAACACATTCTAGATATCGATAGAATATACAAATATTTCTCTCAGTTTCAAGAGTAGCCCCTCTCTGGGAGGCTCGATTTATGAAATATTCTTACAGAAGTAGGAGCGTGAGATATATTCCCTAAGAAATGAAAATCATCCAATACGATTGACTTCGGGTGGTTAACTCACAAAAGCAGAACAAATTTTGATGTCTTGGGCATGGTCAATTTTTCAAGATCAGTTGAAGCAGGAAAACAGGGCTCTTATATGTCTTTGTAGCTTAGTCTGGCGCCTGGGAGATGCTGCCGACGCGACGTGCAAGCACGTCTTTGTTTCCTCAGACCACCCCCTTCTTGGCCTTTGCCCTTTCCTTATGAATTTACAGGAGAGTTTGCTTTGATCGAAGAGGTTTTGTAGATGGCTTTTGGTAATACATCATGTGGAGACTCTTACCCATATTTCTCTACTCTTTAAATATTATAGCTTTAGAACCTTTGGTATACCCCAAGTGACAACCCGGGCCTCACGGCGGGGCTGATCCTTGTTTACCCTTTATTTAAGATTAACCTTAAATATCTCAAATTTTTCATTGATAGTAGCATGGTTTCTGTAAACCCTTTTGCTATTTTATTATCGATAAATTAATTATCGATCGTTGGCAGTCTGGCTTGCGAGACAATTATCGATCACTAAACGCAATCAAGAAAAAATTATCGATATCCCGTCCTACCCCTCATAGAGGCAAGCGGCACAGCTGGAAGTCTACCACAGAATCTACTAGCTACTATAGTACGTGGAATGCTCGTTGGTGCAAAACTGAGGCTATAATTTGTCTCGCAAGCCAGATGTCGTCCTGGTCCCGCAAAAGGCTATAATCGATATTTGTGTGCTGTACCTTGAAAAAAAAGTTAACCTTTTCCACCGAAAACGTCGTGGGTTACATCGAGACTATACGTAGCATTTAGCGCTAAAGTTTGAGTCTAGGCTTACGAGACCAAGTCTAGGTAACCAGGGTTCTCGAGACCACTAGTCAACGTTACGACTCAGCTATGATCATGAAATCCGATATCCCGACTGAATAACGTTAACGAGAGGCGGAAGAAAATAGACAAACCGCTAAAAAATTGGATCAATTGGATGGAAATAGAAAAACAGACATGACGTCCTCTATATTCTGATGTCCTTTTTACTTTTTCGAATGAATCAGACAATTTTTCTTCTCCTTTTTCAGCATTATGATGCCATCTAGTTTCTCCTGCTCTCACGGATTCGGACCAAAGTAGCAAAAGCCAAGCCCTGTACAACAAACCCAAAATAGATCTACCAGTAAGAACTGCATTCGGCATCTAGTCTGAGGTCCGGCATCCAGAATTCGCATTCCATAGGTTAGTTGCTAGTTGACGATCGCATTGGCCAGTTTCCTAATACCGAACGCGAACGCAAAAACCACAATGCTTCCAAAGTTATCAAGTACGTATATATAGCTGTCAAGCCTTCCGGAATTCCATACATTTATTAATCGATTTCATTAATCATCATCGCAAAAGTAGTTTCACGCAATACATCCACAGTTCAGATACCTAGCTATATAGCAGTAACGTTATAATTAAAGCCTCCAAGGATCTTAACTTCAAACCTCTTCTTTCCTATTTATTACCTATATATAACCAAGTAATCCTTTCTCTGAATACCAATTAAAACCTATCACAATGGTCAACTTTTTCGCCTTCGCTACTCTTCTTGCCGCCACAGTTTCCGCCAGCAGTCTGAAGTGGGATATCCATTACTCGTTTTCCCAGGACCTTGCTCTCACTAGCTTCGCATGCTCTGACGGGTCCAATGGCTTGATCACCACAACTGGTGCCCAAACTGTTGGAGAGCTCAAGACTAAACTCAAACCAGGTGTTTATATCGCTGCTACACCTCAGATCGTGTCTTGGAATTCTCCAAACTGTGGTAAATGCTATCGGGTTCGCAATCCGAGGACCAACAAGAGCATTCTTGTCGTCGGCATTGATGTCAGTAGACCAGCCGCCGTCACTGGCCAAGAGGGCTTTCTTGCTGTCTCACAAAGTGGCTTAGGTCAAGGAACTTTGAATGTCTACTTCAGCGAGGTACCAGCTTCGAACTGCTTCGCCTAGAACATCGATAAAAACCATACCTGTGTCTCGATAAAAAATTGGACCTATAATATTAATATCATTTGGGCGGCGTTTTCATAGAGATGGCCATCGGTTACCACCACTTTGCGGCCTGTTTAATGATCTAATGATAAATTAAATTGAAGAAAGCTGAACCTATAATAGTAGGATAGGTGGATTATTGGTAAAGCAAACATGTACTCTATATTAATGTAAATTTACGTCAACTATCATATAAATTTATTAATATTAATATTCATGATATCATTGTAAAACGGAGTCCACAGCACAACTAACGGTTGTATTCATTTAATTTCCTACTATCGTACTAGCGCTACTAATATCGCTGCTTCTGATGCCGTAAGTATCACCGCTGATGGTGCTAGTTTCCGTGCTATTTCTAACAGTTGTGCACCTGTTAGATGGACTTTTCTCCTTTTTTGAATTCAGTCTGTTGCAGCAACAACGCAAGATTATCACCGTCATCAATCCTACAACGGGTATAAGCAGGAATATGCAAGCGGTTTTGACATTTAGATCTCCTGAGCTCGGTCCATCAATTTTCTTAGTCTCGTAGCCAGACGCTATTGGGCCAAGCGTTGCAATTTTCTGTGGGTTGGAGTCTGTCAAGTTTGCAACTATTATGGTAGAAGTTTTCGAAAATTTGGGGTGTCTGTATTCTGGATCCGGATGTCGGTGCTTGTGTATATATGAGAGATGCATCTCGACGGTTTGGAGATTATCCAATACTCTCAATGGATATTTTAGATGGGAGGTCAGATCGAAGGCGTTTCAGATTGAAAATTTGATCGAAGGTCGATTTTGTTTAATTAGAGGCTTTAAATTTGACTTGTAGAATTTTGCGGTTATGCATTGCTTAGCTATAGCCTCCCGCTCCCACAAGAAAAGATACATCTATATATCCTGAGTGAGTAAATCGGACCATCTTCACCTCTAAAGCCAAGAGGCAAGATACAAGACGCCGGTCGCCGCATGTTACTTCGCATATCAAAGCTATATGTTGTATACGTATTGTATACAATTGTAGACCAGACGCTCGACGTGAAGTTGCATGCTGTCTCGTAGACCGGGTGTATGCAAAGACAAAATACCGCTGATCAACGCAAAATCTGCAACATTTAGTGACAATAGGGCATATCAAGCTCGATGCTCTCTTCGGCGTCCAACTGTCCTCTTTTAATGCTAAAATTTCTCTCTCACGACCGATATATGCCTCATAGCATCTTGCGATGATCATATTGGCCACGATACTAACGTTTCTTTCACCTCTATTCACCATTACCTCTTCACCCAAACCTTTGGATCATTTCCGATTTTAAATACTTTATCATGTTGCAGTATCGCGCTTTCCGCATATCCATGTCGATGATTCCCTAAAAGGTATCAAGTCTACAAGAAATCCAAAGTTAAGATCATCTACATATAGCGTGCCATAGACACCGCAGATACATCCAAATTGACAATCGAAATCCTGTTAAAATTAGCTGCTATCTGCATGCTACGTCGCAATCAGGATCAACAGCTACGATCATGGCCATTCTCAAAATCAAAGATTTCAAAGTTCCCGGTTTCATCAAAGACGCTCTGGTCGGTGTTTTAATAGCACTCTCTGCTATTCTTTTCCTGTTTATCTCAGCGGTTGTGGTTCCGAAGATTGTGCACTACCACATGAGACTAAAGCATAAGCGAGCTAAAGAGCTGAAAGACAAAGAGGCGAGTGAAAAACAGACAACACCAGAGCGGAGCGAAGAGAGTGATAGCAGCGAAAGGAGAAGCCGAAGCAATATCGACGACCATATCGCGTCCAAAATCCGAGAAACCAAGGACGATCACCTACGGCGCGGCCGGTGTCCGATACCGAGACCTCCTCAAGCAGTGATAGGTCAAGAGCCTACAAATTTTGACATGACGAGGTTTCAGACTACGAACCATGAAAATATGCCAAAACCACCCGCTCATACGGCTCAAGCGGAAAGTCTCTGACTATTGATCTACGCTTTAGATACTTGCTATGAATTTTCTTCAATTCAATGATTCCTGAATAAATTTAGGAACCAAGAAGAGTGCAGCTCCAAATAGTGATTTAGGAGCTAATCCGCGACACGTGGTCTGTTATTCCTTTTATGTCACCTAAGCTTTGGGGATACCGATAGACCCTATGATAACAGTAATCGATCTGGTTTGTAACCACAGGGTACACTAATATTATATGACCCCTGGGGTTGAATCTCGAAATGCCCATGTAACATCTAGAATGAAGACTACTTCTGGAGTGATAATTATTTCTCTTCAAGAGTGATCTAGTTAGAATAGCTAAGTAGCCCAGCCTGTATACAACGATTTAGTAGATTTACAGATGCTGAGAAATGATTGCCACTGAATTATCAGAGCAAAATTAGGGGTTTCTTATTTTGTCTTAGGATCCAAGGTACTTCGAAGTTTACTTGATTTTACGGTTGTCATTCGACTGGAAGGGATTGTAACATAGTAATGTACGAATACAACGTTCCAATTGGTATCCATGATCATCTTGTCGCACGTTTTCCATCAAAGATTATAATTAACTCTCTGTGACCGGTTGCAGCAAACAACTGGCTCCTTCATATCTCCAGTATACTCGTACTCAATCCTCGCAAACCTCGCTTCTTACTTTGTTAACCGGCTCTAACCTCTTTCACAACCGAAAGGTCCTATTTGCACTATTCGCATTTGTATACCCTTCTTCCCTTTCTGAAGCATTTTCTTGTTTCGAAATTTATTAGTTTTCTAAAATATTGATCCGGTTGAGAACTCTCCAAAAGCTCTGTCAGCTTTTGGTACCAAAAAATATCGATAGCAAATCGAGGATAATTAAAATTGCAACAATGGGCATCAAATCAGCGATCAAATCAGGGATAAAGAATCTATTCGGCTCGAGTTCTAGCTCTAAATCAAATACCAGTTCATCCCCAATTTCTTCATCTGGAACAAAAGATCTGATGAAGGGTATGGGCAAAATACTCGGTAAAAACAAGAACGACCACCGCAGTAACGGTCAAGCACCATTCGTCCAGGGCACCACTACGCAGGGTCGTTGGGACAAAAAATCCAGCATTGTCCTCGCAGCAATCTTCGGCTTTATCGCCTTTGCGGCTATTTTTATAATTTTATGCGTAAAGATTAGACAAAAGTGTCGAAGACCGAAGAAAGAGACTGTTGAAGACGGGAATAAACTAACGGATCAACAAACTGGTGGATTTGATATGATGACACCAACCCAAATCAACGGGATTTCCGATAGTCGGTATAGCAGTTGCGACTCAGAGAAATATAATGGTGCGACGTCCGACTCCAACGATACTACTCCTGCATGGGGTAGCTCCCATCACAACCTTACTCCAGGATTTGGGGGAAGCTCATGGGGCCATCATGGTGGGATCGACACGAGTGGCACACATCAATATCAAGGACCTGAACCGGCTGTATTAGCGAACGAGCATCATTCTGAACCTGTCGTCTGCGATACTATAGACTATTCAAACAATTACTCCAATGATTGTTCGAATGACTATTTCACTGGCGAGGACTATTCTCACGATTACTCAAATGTCTGTTCGACGTACGATCATTCTAACGATTTTGGAGGCGGAAATGTTTCGTATACAGAGTAACCGTTCACGCTAATTAGCCTTCAATCGACGACCGTGCATGTATGTCAAAAGTCGATTCTGTAAATTATTGAGGGTTTACTAAATTTATAAGATGTACCTTCTTCTTGTGACATCATGTTTTATTTATTTATCATTTTGGCCGGTGCGATCTCCGACCCGCGAGACAACTGTGTCATAATATTTATTTGCATATAATTCTGATATGATACATTGTTGTCTCTAATTCTTAGATGTTATAAATATCCGAAAATTACTTCTTTCTTAATCAAGCCTTCTGCAGATTACAATTTTGATATATCTATCAATGTAGACAAGCACTTACATTCGAATTTGAATTATTCCCTTCCACTTGTACTTATCCCACAGTTTTGGCCAACCAAAATACCACATCATCATATCTTCGATATCGTCAAGCTCATTGGTGATAGTCATTTCATAAAACCTACACTCTCCTCGCCGTCAATAATCATAAATACTCTGGCCATGAAGAACCTACGATTACCCAGGACGTTCTTACAAATACCCAAACGATCCTCTCATTTGCTCCAAAAGAAATCCGAACCATCCCAGTATCGTGCTAGCGCTACTGGTCTCTCTGGTAGTGACCAGATAAAAGGCTTCGAGGAGCAAAGAAACGCTGCACGTACCGAAACAATCACAGTCTACATACCGACCTCCCAGACAGTGACAGTTACGAAGACGGTGAATTTCCCTCAGACAGCTGAGATATCCAATCAAGACACCACGATGAGCCTTTCAGTCGTATCCTCACTCGTACAATTCACTCACACCAAGACTCACAAAAACTCGGGTCTCGGATTACAAGGGATAATAGACACTGATTCACCATACTTTACTTCATTAGCGGTAAACGAGACGATGAAGCTCACGAATGCCATATTCTCGCATACAGCAATTATCACGTGGGTAGTCTTTTTCGGTGCATTCCTAGCAGTCGCGGGGGTGGTATTTGCGATTCAAAAGATTATGAATAAAATTCGAGCGAAGAGATGGGCTGCGCGGCATGCGATTGAGGAACAGAAGGGAGAGAAGGGTAAAAGGGATGTTATTGGAGATTCGACTACGGATTCCGGGAAGTCAATTGGCAGTACCACCTGCGAGTTTATCGATGGCAACGATTTGGCTTCTCAAACGGATCGAGCGGAGGAAGGAATTGACCCAAGAAGTGGAGTTTGGAGTAGAAGACGGGACAAGAGGATGCAAAATGGGGGAAGGAAAAGAAGGAGTCCTGTGAAAGTCAATTTAGGAAGCGAAGAGGTATGACATTATTATGATTGGGGATTATTGCTTTCAGCCACCCCCAAGGGGACGATTGTTCGAGAGCGTATAACCGATTCATCTCAGTCTACTTGGAGTAGACTTCCTCGGAGAGCTAGTCCCAGCGTTGTTTTCATATACATATTGTACACCCTTGTCTCAGCTCTAAATACAATCCAGATTAAGTGTTAGGTGATCTCCCTAAGCCGCCTTCTCAGCATTAGCTGTTCGATAATAATCAGAAATAGTGAAGGCCACATCAAGAGCTTGCTTTCCGTTAAGGCGAGGATCGCAGTAAGTCTGATAGTTCAGTGAGAGGTCTTTATCCGTAAGTCCCTCCGAGCCACCTACACATTCCGTAACCGGATCCTACAAAGATGATTAACTTGAGGGTATATAATGTTGACGGTTATAATACGGTAACTTACCCCTGTTAGCTCCAGATGGATTCCACCAAGCCAAGTACCCTTCTGCTTATGGATCTTCAACGCGGAGAGAATCTCTGACATGATGGAGGAGTACTGGCGTGTCTTGACTCCAGATTCAGGCGATGACCTGGTGTTCCCGTGCATCGGATCACATTGCCTAGATAACATCCCGGTTAGTTCCACCAATATTTCGTTATTTAATTAATTCACATCACCAAGTTAACCTACCAGATTACAGGATGCCCAGTGCTCACAACAGCGTCGATATGTCCCGGAAGGATATCATCGATCTTCCCACATCCATATCGCGTAATCAACGTCACCTTACCCGGCTCCCTACTCGGATTGACGATATCCAACAGAGGTCCAAAGTCTTCTCCCTTGAATGTCGGCCCAACCTTAATACCAATTGGATTTTCGATGCCTCTAAAGTATTCAACGTGCGCACCATCCAGCTGCCTAGTCCTATCACCGATCCATATAAAGTGAGCAGAGGTATTGTACCACCCTTCTTTCCCGCCGTGGACACCAGCCGTGGGCCTCCATTTCCTTGTAAAGCTCTGTTCGTACTCTAATAACAACCCTTCGTGGGAGGTATAGAAATCAACACCCCGCAGCGAACTTGACGTGTCCGCACCGATTGTTTTCATAAAACTCAAGCTGTCGGTGAGAGCTTCCACGGTCTTCAAGTATTTCGCTTTGACTTCCGAATCCTGGACGTGTGAGAGAGACCAGTTGAACGGGTGGTGCAGATCGGCATAACCAGAGGAGAGTTGGGTTCGAATGTAGTTCAAGGTTGTGGAGGAATGGAAGTAGGCTTGCACTAGCCTCGAAGGTTCCGGAGTACGTTCGCTCGGGTCAAAGCCGTTGATATTGTCACCACGGAAGGAGGGGATTTCTTTCCCGTCGACGATTTCGGTCGGCGAGGAACGTGGTTTGGCGAATTGTCCAGCAATGCGACCGATACGTACGACAGGCAAACGGAGACCATGAATCAGCACCAGGGACATCTGCAACAGCAGCGCAATCTTGGCGTCAATCTGTGCTTCGGTGCAGTAGTCGAAGAGCTCAGCACAGTCACCACCCTGCAGCAGGAACGCTTTTCCTTCACAGACGGCCTTCAAGCTTGTTCTTAGCTTGTTGATCTCGGTTGGGTGCACAATCATGGGGAGCGACTCGAGCTTGGCCAGTGTTTTTTCAAAAGCGGCGCGATCAGGGTATGCGACATCCTGCTTGATCGGTTTCGTCTGCCAGGAAGAAGGAGTCCATTCGGCGGCGGTTTTGACAGCAGCGGCTTGGGATTTGAGGGCTTCGGTGAGCGAAGAGGTGCGAAGGCGGGCGGCACCACGGGCGGCCTCACTAAGAGGAAGATGTACCGGAGAAGCCATGGTTTGAAGACTTGGAGGGGCTAGTTCAATTGATCAAGTCCTTGGTCGACGCGGCTACGATTTAAAATACTAAAGCTTATCGATAGCAACGTGACTTCGGACGACATGCAACTTTGCAACTAACAAACTTCTACGCAGCGCAGCTCTAACGAGGACTATTTTCTATTCTACGAATTTACGGCAACGGACGCAGATGATCTTTCCAACCGCTTTTAAACGAAAAATACGAAAATTATGACTCAGAAAACATTCTCCGGAGTCTTTGTTGTATTGCCCTGCCGATAGGTACGGCGTCCCACGGTCCGATTTTTTGCCAGGGTCCCCGGAACCCACGTGCTGGTCCCCGCGCTCGGGTTAAACTAACACGAACTCGAAATTTGAGTATTTAATCAAAGCTATAGGTAGTCTGGAGAAGCGCACGAGCTATACTAGGGTATCTCATATTTATTATCAAAGGCTTATAAAGCAAAAGTGAATCAGCTTTGAGAGAAGTGCGCTCAAAACTCTAATTACAGGGAGCTTTTTTTTTTTTTTTTTTTTTCGTCTAACGTTATAACGTGACTGACTTCAAAATTATCAATTAAAACGAAATGTTAAAGACCAAAAGTTACAGCCATTTCAATCGAACCATTATATATACATAACTCTAAACTAAAATTCACCCAGCTACGGTGGCCTTTATTACACATATTAGTCGCCATGAATGCCAACTGGTCTTCCTATCCCGACCTGATAAATGTTGTGAATACCCCAAGGGAAATGACATCTCCAACTTCTAATCTTCCACTCAGGGAACGTAGCATCATCAACCTTATGAAAGTTTATAACTAAGTCTGAGTTTCCTCGGATTCCCATAAAGTCCCCGGGTGGACAATTTTCTGCTTTAAAAAACTCACAAGTGATATAGTCTACCCTTAGAGCAAGCTCCCCTGGCCACTTGGTAGGATCGATGTGGTTACCCGGCGGATTATTTTCTCCATCAAACATATTCCGACAGGTATCCAGTGCGTCAGCGGTTATATAATCAAGCCGGTAGAGTCCGGACGAATGTACGTCGGGCAAAGCCCCCACTGGGAGAAGCGTAACGCGAGCCTCTGAATTGAGCAAATCTTGATGGGCCCGCTTTGTGCATCTGATACTTTGCAGAGTATTGTCATCTGGACCATGTTCCCCTAGCTCCATGTCCGCCCGGTTGAAGGCCGTGAAACTGTAACCGACTTGTGGACAATTTTCCATCTTGAAGAAGTCGCACTCACAGTAGCCAGTCAACGCATAAGACGATACCTCGTCGGGTAAATTTGAATTTAGATCTTTGATGTTGAAACAGATAGAATCTTCCGTAGTATTGGCGGGAATCGGATCTGTCCCGAATGGATAGCCTTCCCACGACGCTCCCTCCTTGTTGTTGTTCTGCCAGAGACCTAACTGGCAGGCACTGTTGGGTGGTATATCGTAGTTGAGCGGTGTGCCTGAAGTAACACCTGGCCGACCCAGTAAGTTGGGTAATTTGTCGTCATCCGGATATGGAGCGCAGTTGGCTCCCTGAAGAATGCTGAGAATTCCTCCCACAAGAAGCAATGGAATACGAACCCTCGGTGGCATCGGTAACCTATTATTAAATTTAAACCAGTACTTCCGATTTTCAAGTTGAATTATCAGATACAATGTATGTAAGATTAAAAATTTGTGTAAGATGTAGGATATAATAAGTTATGTTTAGTGCTGAAAGGCTTTTCCTGCTTAGATATCGGGGTCAACATTGGCAAGTAATTTCATATCGCTAAGTATATATGTAGTGCAAATTATAATAGCCATGCAGAAACTTCCAGGAGACTTGGCTTTTATAGTTATGCTTTCCCTAGCATCTATGGTTTAATTAAACCGCCCTAAGACTAAATTAACCCACATACTTGGGTAGCTGCTCTAATGACATTGATATATGCGCCAGCTCTGAGATATTGCTAAAATGAACCCAAAATTGTATACTCAGCGCGACGCATTGCATTGGTGGTTGCTGTTGCTGTTGCTGCTGTGATGATGATTGTTTTATTATGGATGAACAAAGTTATGATATTTTATATGCTAGTCTTGTTGTCAAATTATACGTAACCTTTACATACTGATTGCCCAAGCTCATATATGCATAAAGCATGCCCTCAAATTTATCTAACGCTAAACTGAAAGGGTGTGCTGAGCCTCCAATTAATTGTAATTAACAATGACGTTGGTGATTAAAATTCTCAATATAGCAGAGATGCAACATTTGTTCACCAATTCTTCCAGAGATTGCCAACATGAAATTTTATTAAATCATAACTTCAGATACTCCTATTTAGGACCATAGTTATGATATACCCAAATATTTATGCTCATTTTATACCTACTTTCACATGATCACCTGTTCCAATTTTTTTTCAAATAAGACGTTTGGCTGCATTTACGTAACTGAGACCAACAAGAGCAATCTTCTAACCGGGAATCAATTTAGTACCCCAGTTACCTCCCTCAGCATCAAATGCTGCTTCATAGGAATGGAAAAATCTGCTTCCAGTGTTCAAATACACGCGATCAAGCACACCGGGTGCGGGTCCACTGACGATTCCCTTGGTATATGTCGCACCCACGTATAACGGTTCCGTTCCAGGTATAGAAGAAGTCGCCGTCTTGTTACCATCTTTTCGCAGCGCCGTAACAGTATATCCACCAAGAAATCCGCTTAAGTTTGGAATCTTGAAATCGATAGAATATGATGCTGAGATCGGGTTTGGAACGTCAGGTGAAGATAAAAACATTTTCGTCACACCCGTGTCCGCTAAGAGCTGTCCCTCACGGTATGGGCCTCCGTTCACAGACACCACCATTGTGGCCATAGCCCAATCATATTTGCCATTCGTGGGTTGTTGTTTTGTCAATGCGGTGAATTTATAGTCTTGTATGTTGGTGGCGGTAAGGCCCCAAATCAACGAGTTGGGCTTAATAATATATCCTAAAAATCAACAAGCTAATTAGCCAATGTATGAACATCTTTACAAGTTAAAAACAAACTTTTGTCTCTAAATACGCACCTAGGCGATAGTTGCTACTTCCTACAATACTTTTCCCGTTGACTTCGTAAACATTCAACAAGGGGTTTTTGTCCGGGGTACACTCCAACATTCCGTCTTGCTCTCTTCCAAACCCAACACCCATGTACAGGCCCCTTACCGACATGCCCGACTTGGTACTCGTTGGGCTGGCACAGTCTCCCTGTTGTTCATTCGTGAACCCCGGACAGTGGGAGACAACATCATAGACGAGAACCGGGACTGTTGATTTCAATGCATCGACAAGATTCCCATTACTATCCTTAGAGTGAAAAATGAGATCTGTAGGAACCCAATAACCTAAAAAAAACAGCAAACTGTTAGTATTGGACAGAACTTGTAAAAAGGGGACTGCAGATTGTTGGAAATGAGAAAAGAGCTATAAGAATACCAGAATACAAGACTTTCGACGACGAAAGAAACTTCCATCCCTTCGAGTGAGTAATAACTTCGTCCCAGTTTCCATTAAAATCATCAATCCAAGTTGCTTTGCCAATCGTTATAGCAGTCTGGTCAGATAGATTAGTCATGACCGTATGAGTTACACAAGCTTAAGCCTCCCACAATCAGTCTGTGATGAAGTGTTGAGCCTGTTGGACTTACGGATCCAGTATCCATTTGAACACCCCCGGCAGAGACCCCGTTAATCGTCATAAGCACCTGGGGTGGTCCATCCTCCGGGAATTTTTTCGTAGCATCGACGTCAAACGGTAGCTCTACCGTAATATCCACATTTCTCGGGATATATATCTCGACAGGCGAACCGCATTGAAAACTAGTTGCATTATCCGTATTTCTCTCTTGATTGATAGATTTATCGCACATTTCTATGTCCCGTGTAGGTATCGGACCCCAAGTACGTGCCGAAGGTATGAAGAAGAGGAAGAACAGGAGACAGAAGAATGACATAATGCCACATGTTTGCGTTTTTATATGCATGATGGAAATTCAGCTCCCACACAGGACTATTAGATGCACGTGTATACGTATTATACGTATAGGTTGCTTGCCTCCGGGGGGTTTGGCTTCGATGTCAAATTTATAAATTTACTTTTTTATGTCCCCTAAGCTCCAATATTCCAAAGATCTTTTTTTTCTCTCTGCTCTTTTCTTTTCTCTTTTTCTTTTTTTTGTCTCCTCCTCTTTTCTTTTCTCTCTTTCCTTTTTTTTTTCTCTCCTTCTCTTTTCTTTTCTTTCCTGCTCTCTCAACTATAGATATGTAGATATATTCTATTGAAGGTTATTTTGAAGTAAGGGCATAATAGACGATGCTCTCTGTAAGACAGCAGAACAATTTTCCATACGTAAAAATATTGAGTGTTCGGTTAGCTGGAGAGAATACATATCTATATATCAGGAGTTAATGCCAAATTTATGTTATAAATTTTTTCTTTTAAAAAAATTCCAGTAGCTTTCGCCCAGGGGTCTATTTAGAGAGTTACTTTGAGGTGCTTCGTGTTTGGTCACTTGGCGGTGAATGCATTAACTCGATCCGGGTGAAAAGAGATGTTAACGGAAATGCCCAAAGCCGTTGACAAAGAGAACAACGTCATTCTATTTTTAAATTGGATGGTTTCGGGGTTACGGTATGTGAATAAACTTATTTGATATCATTATACTTTTTAAACCCTACAAGAAAATTCGTAAAAAAAAATGTTAATTACGAGAAGTATCGCATCGGCTCTCAGGCCGGGTTACGAAACGAAAGCCTTTAGAATATCTCCCCTCTCCGCCTTCCGCCGTCTCATTTCCGTACTGCTCAGTTTATGATCCACAGACCCATCACTGCCGACTAGACCAACCGTGAAAACCTCAAGGTCACTCCATCCTTTCTCTTTTCTCTTATCATTTATCATCTGGCCACCAGATTTGGTTTCTTCACTCACGACCAAGCAGCTGATCTCCTCCATTGTAATTGTCGGCCCAAAGGCGTCTTGAATTTCGTGCATTTCAAGAACGATAGCTATTTTGGTGACTGGCGATGAAAGATTAAACTGTCTGATTCGTGATGAGGTCGCGAGATCGCTTTCAATTTCCATAGGTGTGTCTTGATCTCCATTTCCGGGTTGGGTGCTGTAATCCCCAATTATTCTGCGTAGAAAGCTGACCGTAGCATTACACCTTGTCTCCCAAGATGTGACGAACTCTTTGTGCTTCTTATTTTTCAATAATTCGGCGCCAGTTAAACCAACTATTATTTTCGGAGAGGTAGCGTGAGAAGGGATCATATATGCTGTCATGGTGAGAAGGAGCTTGTGGCCGGCGTGAAGATAATCGAATGTTCCTCCTACTAGAATATATTCGAAGAGTGCACTCAAGATCAGCGACTGAAGTTCTTGTAGAACGACGGTCAAGGTAAGACGTACCGCAGGAAATATTATGCTCTTCCCTCTCCGGAGAATTTCCACTTGCAAGAACATGATCCCACCAGCTTTCGTGAACGCTATCAGGTTCAATTTGTAAGGTCATCGCGCTCTTACAATTTGGCCCGAACAGGTCGTCCACGTCTTCAATGGAAAGAATGTAACCCCATAATCCCATTTCGCTCGATCGCCGTAGATCGTTCCAGTGCCGTATCACTCCACCACATGCATTGTAGTCTTCGTGTAGGAGAAGGACGGTAACATCAATTTCTTCATTGATCCCTTCGGTTAATGAGTATATCTTGTTAACAATTGTTGATACTTGGAAGAATGTTCTGCGACGAGAAATAATGCCATCAGAAGAAGAGAAGGGGGATGGCAGCGTAACTGCAATGTCAAGGTGTTTTATTGATGTTATAGACGAGGAAGAAAAGAGAACTGCTTGAGTGATAGCTGCATGAAGTTCGGTGAGTGAATCCGGGAGGGTCCTCAAAAACAAAAGATTGCGAGTCGCCATGCTGCCCACACCTCAACTACCTAGGCGCACAAGCAAGTATGTAGTTTTGCGCTCTTTAGTTTTACTGATAATGGGAAACAGATAAAGTATCGTATATGAACTTTTCTTCAACTCTGGTATTTTGTCAAGTGAACTGGAGACACCCCGCCATAACTGAAACCAAGCGAGCGAATCCCCAAAGGGAAGAGGGGATTCGAGAAGGCTATTTGCAAGGTTTTATATCCTTGGCCCTTAATCGAACGAGCTTCGCGAAGAGCGGGAAATCAAGGTGGAGACGTGTCCGTCAGTGGATAAATTGTTCGGGTCCATGCACTCCAATCCGTGGCCGTGTATGATCTTCTTCGGTACGTCGAGCGACCAGCCCGAATGCAGTCTAGTTTAGTATCTGAGCTTCTTCTCCGGATTGTGGGGAATTTCAAAGAGCCTTAAGGCCTTGGTAAGTTACCTTGCTGGAATAAATTATCGTGCTAACGGAAGAATAACGCCTGATTGGTCCGAGCCAAGTAGAGTGTCTGTATCAGATATATTTCAGCTTCCAGACACATAATAAATCTTCCTCGTCATTTAAATTGAAGCCGACCTTTGGGAACCCGGGAACCGATTTGAGATATCGGGACACTTTACCTAGCTAGCGCTCGAGTGATAGTTATTGGCTTCTGAAGGTGCTGCACCGTGATTGTTCGTTCGTCTCGAAGCGATGTGTTGACCTGACGTCTCGGCTCGATGCCCCAAACAAGACACGTTCAGACCAGCACCCAGCCATGGAACCCTCAGACGACGTCCAAGATCCCCACGTCCAACGACGACTCAGGTACCGTGAACTCCTGAGAAACATCACAATGGAGAGCGGCGATACAGCGGGAGCGAAAGATACCAGACAGGGGGACGCCCTTCCCGTAGGGTTTGAGGACACGCAGGGCGATGGGACGGCAGTCGAGGCCACGTTCAAACAGCCGCCTCCTGAGGTACCGGAAACGATACGGACGAGATCGTGGACGCTCGCGACATTCTGGATAATCGCGATATTCCTAGGCCTGCCGTTATGGCACGCTACGACGACAATATATCGGGCACCGTTGCCTATGCAAGAAATGCAGGATTGGTCAGAGGGAAAGGTAAATAGGCTGCAGACCTATTCAAACGATAAGTTGGAGAGAGTGGCTGATATAAGGGATTATAGCTATGCAAGACGGAGTTCCCACTGTTGGTGGAAGTCGAAGCGCCATCGTTACCAGACGCTGAAAACTTATTAAAGACAGTCCAACATGCATTGGATGACGCGAACGACTTTGCTGCTCATAAACCCCATCATCTGCGATTAAGGCTCGCGGCCAAAGCGAAGAGCTCGGATGAAGAGCCTAAAGTTGAGAAGGACGAAAACGTAGCATGTCTTCTACGTCTGATTCCAGACAGCTCAAATGGATTCAACCATGACGTTCAGAGCTCTTCGCGAGTCGTAGACATTCACTACCCGCCTCCTTCTTCTTCGTCGCAATCTACTGTCAATGCTGGTCTTGCTAAATTCGTTGCCGAAACGCTCGAGGTTCTCTTCTCTCAAGAGCAAGAATTGATTGAACATCTACTTCTACCTCAGACCAGTAATCCAGGATCGCTCAATGCTCCTTTACAGTCAGCCGATGAAACCCGCGACAAAAAAGCGCATCCTCCTCCAATCACCGCTGACATAACCCGGCGCATGTCTCGAGTCGTGAAATACTCCGCAAATTACCACCTCACATTCTCGCTTTTCACTGCAACTTCTCTTCCAGCATCTTGGGATATAGAGTCGGCGATTTCCCAGTATCTAACCCCCCTTCTTTCAGCGTTATCACCCATTTCCAATTTCACAATCTCAACCCAAGTTCAATATTATGCCTCGATATCATCGAGCGTAACTCCTACTTATGACGACCAACTAAAATCTTGGGTGTTGAAGAAGGAGGATCTATCCAGTTTCATAAATTCGGCAGAGTGGCCTTTAGCCTCCATCTCGAACGATCCGAACCTAAACTTTATCCTCTATATTCCGCACTCCTCCATATCACCCCTCACAATCCCATCAGCTACCCATTCCAACTCCTTCCTCCTTCCACAATGGGGCGGCGTCACAATTCTAAACCTCGAAGAAGGCGCCAGCTCCCTAAGTCATCTTTCTCATCCTGTTCTCAAACCCGCACTCGATACGTTCGCCACTCACCTTCTTGCGCTCCTCGGTGCACCACCCCATCCAGCCTCCCTCCCCATCCGATTGGATTCACTCACTCGTCAACGATCAGCGGAAGTCTTAGTATCCGCCTCCTCGACCCTTGGATCCCTCCAACGCCTTGTAAACGCTCTCCCTTCAATCTCTATCCCCTCAACCGTCAGCGAAAGCGTAAAGGACAGCATCCGCCACCTCTCACTCGCTTGTGAAGAGCTACGCAAGGGAAGATTCGCAAGAGCCCTAGAAATGGGTAGGATAGCGCAAGAAGAAGCCGAGAAGGCCTTTTTTGAAAGGACAATGGTTGCTCAGGTTTATTTCCCGGATGAGCACAAGTTAGCCGTATATATGCCCTTGCTTGGACCGGTTAGCGTACCGTTGGTTTTGGGGTTGATTCGAGAATTGAAACGGGTTGTAGTGGATTTCAAGAAGGCTAGAGCGAAATGAGTACACTGTTTCCCCGTTTCAGGGGTTTTGTTTTTGGTTTGTCGCCTTCTCTGTAGATTTTATAGCTTACCACATAGCTTACCACGTTCCTCTTTATCCTTTGTTTTGATATTGCGGTAGGCAGAGCATATATTGTAGAAACGGGTTTGATTAATTTAAGAATTATGGCTACCAATGTTCGATCTGAATTTATATATATGTTCACCACTACTACTAATAAATCGGTATAAATAAAAGATGCCTAGATTTGTAATATGTATACAGAAGGAAGTGAATGGATGCAAATAATTCGGTAAGAGATCTGTAAGGAAAACGAAAAGAAATGTCGAAATGTACCAAAGGTGAACTGATAGCAAATAGACCGCGCTAGAAGAGCCATAAACGTTCACCGAACACGAAGAAGTTTCATTATAACAGAGTAAGGAAATTCGATATCCGACAAACCGCTACGAGATAGATGCGAAGCCATGCGGAAGAGAAACTTGAAACGAGAAAAAAAAAAAGAAAATGCAAGATCGAACATGCAGTAAAAATCGGCTTGGCCGGTAATGACAGTACTCCAGATATCGTGTAAAAGTATGGGTATATATATATATATAAATTTGTGGGGTTTAGGGGTTTGAAAGGATATGGGAGGAGGGGAGGGGAAGATGGAGAAAGAGCGTAAAAAGGAAACAGAAAAGGACAACAGGAAAATAATGATAATTCGAATATGATCGAGACAGAGCAGGAAATGCATGCAGGAAATGATAAAGAATCCAAAAATATCAGAGTGCCACCGTTATTGTTAAAGGTTTAGTGTTAATACGCTACTTTAGAAGGGAAGAGTAATCATGATTCTGTCGTGTTTCGTGCATTCATTTCACCATCACAGATCTCGGAAGTACTTCTTCCCCGTGTACACGTCTCGCCCCACCACCCATCTCTCCCAATGTACCATCTGCAACTCCGTGACTGTCACGCCATTATCTTCCAAATCCACTTTCAAATTTTCCAGATCTTCAAACGGATCTTTTGGAATCTTGACGCCCATCCCATTTAATCCGGGTCGTTCCACTACCCCAACCGGTATCAAATGCACGTCACCGTTCGGAGTGCCAGGACTACCAGCAGCATTCGATGGTCCAGCCATGTCCACACTATTCAGGGAGTGACTAGTGGTCGGGCTCGCAGGCTCGTGTCCTCTTCCACCTCTGTTAGTTGAAGTTCGCGAATGGGTACTCCGCGAATGGGTACTCCGTGAATGTGATCCGCTGCTAGAGCTCTCTCCCGCATTACTGTGGTGGTCTCCCATTCGACTGCCGGAGTTGCTACCATCGAGAGAGATGTTGAAGCCCAAGTCGAAGCTGCTCGAGGCACCGGACATGCCAGTATGGCCGGTCATATGGCTCTCTTCATCGTCAGCGTCGTGATCATCTTGTCCAAAGTTGAATTGCGGCATTGCCGGCGTCCGCGAATCAAATTCCTTCTCATATCCAATGTTGTCGAGGGAGAGCCACTCCAGGTCAAGCTTTTTCAAGGCAACGACGATATCTTCCCAATACGAGTCTTCTTTGAGATAAATGCTTGCCAGTCGGATTCCCCGGAGTGTATGAGCATGCATCTTGACTTTGTTGATTATTTCATCCGAGGTCAACCTCCAACTCTCGATTCCAAAGATCCTCAACTTTGGCCACACGGCGCCATGAAATACTTGCTCCAGTTGCAGTCTGAGTGGTGAGGCTGGGAAGAAACCAATATGCAATTCTGTCAGATTTTGAGCAGCATTGAAAAGTGTCTCAAAAAAGGTAGAAAGCATTCCAATTTTATTTTCCAATTGGGTTTGGTACCAGTCTCTATCCGACATATGGTTGAAATTGAGTTTGAGGTACGTAAGTTGGCTCCAAGTGGACAGTCCGAGTTCCTGGACCTCCGGACTCAGAGATAAAAGGCTTTGAGGGTTCATCCTCGGCGATACGAAGGAATACACCGGGGGTCGGCCATAGTCCAGAGCTTGTAGCATTGTGTCGACGGCATGCTGACAGGCAGGTATCCATTTACAATCAACATAATCCCATTCGTCATAATTTTCTGCCAGGTCCAGCAATTTGCTATCCTTCTCTCCAAGCACAGATAAAATTTGAACTTGCTGCAAAGACCTGAACGATTTCATAGCCTTCTTCAAAACTCTTAAATCGTCTCCAGAATTCATCAAGTGTCGTTGTTCTTCGAAAACCTCGAGGCAATGTAGCGGCTCTTGGAATATAGCTGAATATGATCCAACTTGCATATCAAAATCATTGGTGAAGTCACGTTTGAACTCGGTGAAATCCTTTGCACCTACAACACATTCTTAGCCGCTGACCAAAAGTGCATGGTGATAGTCCAGACGGGGTTCTTACCTTGGACGTAGAAGTATGGCATAAGATAGATGAATTTCTTGACATGGCTGGCGAATACTGGGTGATCCGCTAGGTTACTTAGTCGGTTGAAGCTCTTGCTGTTATATCGATGCGCGATAGTGCGGAATAGATACTGCGCCCCTAGGTCCGCAAAGCGTTTACAGACTAGCCGAAACTGCCGAAGGTCCGCTATAACGGTCTGGCTGCCGATATCATTCTTTCGTGGGGTCCAAAATTTCATCCGAGAGGTGACATCTGTGTATTCCGGGTCGAGCTGGTCCAGGACCTCTCGCAGGACGTCGGTAGGTAGGCGATTCATGGTCGTAAATCGATTCGGTCAGGCCCGTGTTCGAGGTACGGTGGTAGCCCTGAGAGGAGAGGCAGAGGGAATATCGAACCCTCAAGTAGTTCCTGGGAAAAGGATAATCCGAGCAATGATATAAAAGGAGAAAGGAGCAAGCCGGCCGGAGAAACACAGCTTCCTGTCATCTGCGGTCAATCTCCATCAAAAGACCGGATTCGAGTATGGCAAAACCAACCAAGTTCTTTCAGCCTAGTCAAGCAAGCGATGGAGGGTCTGTGCGGAGCGGAGTGATAGGCGAGCAAGCTCTGCGGCTACCTGAATCTAGAGGCCAATGAGATGTTTGGGCGTAGGCTTAGCGAGACAAGTGAAAGAATCTCGAGCTGAAAGGGCTTAACAGGGTTTGCTAATGTGCTTAAAAACAGTGTCTGAAGGAGAGATTCGAAGGTAATTCAGCTTCCAAGTGCGCCGAAGGAAAGAGTAGTCACGGCTATAACTAGTGCTGGCAGAAAAGGGTTTCGGAATGACCGACCGCTGAAGAACCCGAGGTGGAAGAATATATATTTGAGCACGAGGCCACACCCTTCCCACACTCATGTAAGTTCGTTTATAATTACTATTGCGTGCGCATAACGAAATTTACCGCTCATTGATCCAGGTACTGGCAAGGTACTTGGGTTAAAGTGAATTTCAAGTTAAAAAGAATACGCGGGGGCGGAGGCTAATAGGTTACTAAGTCAGTAAGCATTCCGAAATAAATGCAACTTAGAGCTGCCGCTCACATTTTTGATGCGTCTGGACTTACCTCCGAAACCGTAAGTTGACAGGCTGCATTTGGCTAGAAGCCTCAAATGCCCTGACGAGTAGTTCGTCATACTCTGTCGTGGAACGTTTAGATGGTTGGGATCCCCAGGCGTTTGCTTCGGTAAAACGCCTAAGCTCTTTCCCTCCTGCGTCGCCACATAGGCAAGAGAAATTTGCATTCGGCTATCCCTGTGCAGTGCAGAAAGAATAATCTCACGCAGTGGATTGGTAAGGTAGGTAGTTAGGAATCTTTGCAAACGGACTTGAGATCAGCCTGCTTCAGAGCGAACGAGAAGGAAAGATGCCGTGTATGGAGAGACCAAGTTTTTATCCTGGGCAAAAATGCATGTCGGTGTATGCACCAGATTGATGCAAAGCACGACGCCAACTCAGCGAACGAATGGAACCAAACATGACGAGAAGGTTCGGACTGGTTGAGGGAAGGAAGGATATGCGGGATATACGAGAAGGCAGAAGACAAAGTTGGGTCGTCGGCAATTTTTATCGTGGCCAGAGCAGGCCATTGCAGCAGCATGCCTCGCTGCTTAATCAAAAAAATTGCAAAGCGAGACTTCAGCCTAGCCAAAGAAGGCTCTTATCGCATCACCATCGTGGCTGCTCTTTAAAACGGGACCCCAGGCTCAGCTACCCTGGCTGCTTGCCTCCGATTAATTGCAATCAATTGAATTCGAAGGAATTAAGGGTGATGCCCTGTCTCAATTGCGCTTCGGTGGACCGGGACGGGTACGGCAACAATAAGTGCAGATGCCATGTGTCGCTGCAGGAATTGTGCAGAGGAACGGTACTAAGCAACTTACTCGCAGGTGCGTAATCACAAGCGGAAATTCATGTTTCTTACGATGCCCAGGCCAGCGAACCGACGGGCTGGAGACCCCCAAAGTTCGATGCACAAGGGCGAAAGCGGGATATCTCCTTATAATGGTGCCTCTCGCGCTGCAGAAGCGGATGACGAGGAAGCAAGTGTGGGGAGGCATATTACCCCACGTCCTAAGGATATTACGCTAGGAACTATGCTTGATAGATACCGTCAAAACAGAGTTATGAATGATGAGACTCCAGTTCCTGGCTTCTCTTGTTCCTGTATTTTCGCCGTCGGTTCTCGTTGGTTCTCCCTGGGCCCGGTATTTCTTCCAAGAACCCGTCACGATCGAAACACCCCGCTTCGGCGACCTGGACCTTGCTTTCATCCCAAGCTTCCCACACGCTTCGACTGATCTGTTTGTCGCCTACTTGCACGCGTTCCACATCGGTCCCCAAAAACTTATAGCTTGCAAATTCCATATCATGTGCGCTATTGTCTCCATATTTATCTAGAAACCCGATATGGATGGACTCATGTTTGCTTTCGGTAAGAGTGAGGTACTTATTATGCTCATGGCGAATATCGGGAGGTGGCCGCAGCAAAATCTCCAGTCTTTTACTGGCTCTCTGCAAGACACTGCGCGGGACGGATTGGATCATTCCATGTTGGAGTATATCCGCTGCAGAAAGGAGCCGCTGGGACCCCTGTTTATACACTTGAGAGATCGAGTGGCTACCATAACTTTTGTGTAGCTTTTGCTTTTTGGTCGCGACGTGATCGGTACTCGGTACATCCTCTTCATCCAAGTCTCCCTGGTTGCCTCCTCGTTGCCTTCGCTTCCGGAATAAGGAGTTTACATCTTGAACCGCCTCGTTCGCAGCATACCCTTCTTTGCTTTGGTATATCCCAATCAACAATTTGTCCAAGGAAGCCATAATATGTTGGGAAGTTGAAAAGCAGATTTTACTCGACGTTTCATCGTCGGCCGAGAAGGTCTCTGCATCCTCCCTGTTGTTCATTTTAGCTGCAGCAGAACGTAACAGGGCCGCGACGAGGCACTGGTGAAGAGAGTCAGAAGAACTGCACTCAATTTCAAGGCGCGGAGTTTGGTGACGAGGTAAAGGCCACGCTCGCCACCGACGCCGAAGCGATGGGACAGGATAGTTTTGTTTTGGTTTTTCCGGCTCTTCAATTTGATTCAGATCTTCTTCAGGTGCAGGCTCTAGTCTTGGTATTCGTGAAGTTCGCTGATAATACTGATTAGAGTGGAAAGTCAACAGAAGATGTTGCGCAAGGTCCTCTCTTAATTGATCATCCAACGATTTGAGAAGTTGGAACTGGTCTCCAAGAAAGTTTTTATCGAGCCTTTGGCGAGGATCTTCCGGACCATTCGTAGACTGCCTTGACGCAGCCAGGCTGTTTTGAGATCGGGCCATCACACTGGCAGCGTGGTCGGTTTGGCTATGGCTGCAGAGTGCACGAGGGGATGCACGTCGCGCTTTCGAAGACGATCGCTTTGCTAAAAAAATATCCTGCAGCATTTGTATGTTAGCCAATATACTTCGTGAATTATGTATTGATACTTGTAGAAAGACATGGGATTCGAGAATGTTAGGCTAGCATCGCGATGAACTCGGACCGCCAGGTGGTGATCAAAATATAGATGAATACATCACGTTCAAGATGCAACAGTTGCGCGCGAAGACAACTAAGAGGACGAAAAGATAGCATAGCATACCTGACGACGATAAGTTATGTCGAATGAAGAAGCCTAGTGAAAGCACCTTTCTCGTCAAAACCCGACAAATTTGTGAAGGTATATATTTCGAGAATGGAAGCTAGCTAAGTGAGTGCAGCTAGCTCCTCTGGTCGGATGGAGAGTGCAAGCGATGCCATCAGCTTGGCGGCGTTGCTGGGTTGAGTTGTGAAGATCCGTGTCAATCGTCAACACCAGCTTGTCCTTCATCCCGTTCCTCTTCTTCCTTCCCTCATCGCTGACGACCTTGCCACTCCCGTCAGATTTCAACCGTTGCAAACTGCCCACTGTACCCCCTACACCTACCGCAAGCGCTGATTATTCAGCAATTAGATCCTTCTGGATTCTAAATACATCATACATCCCCCATTTTTCACCGTCTCATCCTCACGTTCATCTACAACCCGGTTTCGAATACCCGATCACTAAGGTTTGTCCGTCACGGCCATTCGCCGACGGCCTGACAATTTACGGACACAACAATGTCTTCCAGCCTACGGGACGCGAATCTTCCCTCTGATGAGGAGGATGACGATGATTTCGAAGAAGAGGAAGAGGAAGGCCATCGGGAAAAACGACAGAAGAGGGATCGTATTGAAGACGACGATGAAGATGAGGAGGACGAGGATGACGCGCCCAAATCCTCAAGGAGAGATAAATCCCGGGGCAAATCAAATGGGGCAAATGAAGATGACGAAATAGAGGACTTGGAGGAAGATGATGAAGACGACGATGAAGACGACGAAGACGACGATGAAGATGATGATGACGTGGTTAGTCAATCGCACCTCGGCTTCAGTAATGATTTTGTAGTAGTTGCTAACAAGATTATATGATAGCGTCGAGGCCGCCCACACAGAGCCCATAACCCTTTCATCGATAACATGGCCGAAGTTGACGAAGACGACGAGGATGACGAAGATGCCGAGGATGACCAGGAAATCGGAGACTTCCTTGCGCCTAGGGAAGAAGAGGAAATCTTACGCGGGGCCGCAATAGATGACCGTTACCACCGTGAGCTCGATCGCCGAAACCAAGTCAACCTTGCGCAAGACGCCGAAACAATCGCCGCCAGCTACCGTGATCGATATGGAAAACAGCAGAAACATCGCCTTGGAGATGGCTCCGGCGTGACACCCAAACGATTGCTTCTCCCCTCGGTTAATGACCCATCGATTTGGGGTGTTAAATGCAAGCCTGGCAAGGAGAAGGAAGCTGTTTTTACCATCATGAAAAAACTGCAGGACATGAAAGGCACAAGAAACGCTCTTAACATAATATCCGTCCTCGAGAGAGGTCAATCGATGCAAGGATTCCTCTATGTGGAAGCTCGCAGACAGGCCGATGTTCTAAACGCTTGTACAAATGTACCAAACGTCTACGCACGATCCGGGATGATCTTAGTTCCCGTCGATGAAATGCCGGACTTACTACGTGTTCAAAAACGCGCCGAAATCACGCCTGGGACTTTCGTCAGGTTCAAACGCGGCAAGTATCAGGGAGACTTGGCGCAAGTTGAGAACGTCGAAAACAGCGGACAAATCCTTCGAGTCCGTGCTGTCCCGCGTATTGATTACAGCGCAAAAGACGATTCCTCTAGTGTCCAGGATGCTTCTGGGAAAAGAAAACGACTGGCGAGTGCTATCAAACCTCCTCAACGACTGTTTTCTGAAGCCGAAGCGAAGAAATATCACGCCAGGGATCTCTCCCCACCTTCATATAGCGGTGGCCGTGTTAGTTACACGTATATGGGCGATGTCTATGAAGATGGGTATCTGGTGAAGGATGTTCGTATTACGGTTCTGCAGACAGAGAACGTGAACCCCAAACTAGAAGAAGTCACCAGGTTTGCCAACTCAGGAGATGGAAACGAAAGTCTCGATCTCCAAGCGTTGTCACAGTCTCTCAAAGCCTCCACGGACAAATATGCCCCATATCAGCCTGGCGACATGGTGGAGGTCTACACTGGCGAACAAGCTGGCATGGTGGGCAAGGTCATTCGAGTTCGAGCAGATATTGTCTCTATGAACGTACAGGAAGGACCGCTCAGAGGCAAAGATATCGATGTCCCTTTCAAAGGCCTTCGTAAAAAGTTTAAAGCTGGTGATCACGTCAAAGTTATGGGAGGGAGCAGGTATCGTGATGAAGTTGGTATGGTTGTCAAAATTATTGAAGACAGGGTTACCTTTTTGAGCGACCTTTCCATGGACGAAATTACGGTCTTTTCTCGCGATTTGAGAGAGGCATCGGATAGTGGAGGTATGGGAGCCGCAACTGGCAAATATGATCTTTGGGATCTCGTCCAGCTAAAGTACAACATTCGCCAGCAATTTAGGCGGCAGAATACCGCTAACTTGAGTTTCTTAGTGCCACTACTGTCGCTTGCGTTATCAAAATCGATCGAGAGTCGCTGAAAGTGCTCGACCAGGATGGCGTTACTCGTACTCTCCTACCATCTCAGATTGCAGCTAAGCTCCCATCAAAACGAAAGGATGCAGTCGCGACCGATAGAAACGGTCTTGAGATTCTCATCGAAGACACGGTCAAGGAGATTGCTGGTGGAGAGAACCGATCCGGTGTCATCCAGCATCTGCACCGAGGATATGCGTTCATCCATAGCAAAGAGCTTCAAGGAGAAACTGGTGGTATTTTTGTCGCGAGAACGAACAATCTCGCAACCATGATTGCGAAGGGTGGCCGTGTGGCAAGTTCGGGGCCTGATCTATCGAAAATGCCAGAGATAGGCAAGAAGCCAACCGGAAACAACATGCCTCCACCAATCATCCCAAGACAAGGAGGGCGTGACAGAATTCTTGGACAGACGGTTCATGTCAGACAAGGACCATACAAGGGCTTACTCGGGATTGTTAAGGACGCAACCGATACTACAGCTCGTGTGGAACTTCACTCCAAGAACAAAACGATCACTCTAGACAAGACGAAGTTAGGATTCAAAGAGTACGTTCCACTATTTTCCTATCGAGATTGGTATTCTTACTAACCAATATTTCAGGGGTTCCACGGGAAGAATTCTCAGTTATGCCGAATTTGTGCAGCCAAAGAAAGGATTCGGCGGTACACCATCCTACAGTGGCTCTGGTGGTAGTACTGGAGGCAGTGGCTGGTCAGGAAGTAGAACACCAGCGGGAGCAAGCGGCTGGTCAGGTTCGCGAACTCCAGCAGGTGCTCACGGAGCAAGCGGTGGGAGAACTCCTGCATGGGCCGGCGGAAACGACGGTGGCAGGACTCCAGCATGGGCCAGTGGTTCCAAGACTCCAGCTTACAATGATGGAAGCCGAACTTCAGACCCATATCGAGATGGGAGCCGAACTTCGAATCCTTACAAGGATGGTAGCAGAACCTCAGATCCATACAGAGGCGACAATGACGGATCGCGAACTTCATATGGTCAAACTGTGGGCTCGGGTGGTCGTACCCCAGCATGGAATCCTGGCAACAGAACCCCATATCACGGACCCGGAGAGTCGGCTCCTAGGGACAGTGGCAGCGCTTGGGACAGCGGCTCAAAGACACCAGCACGTTCACTCACTTCTATCAACGATCAATGGAATGATAGCTACAACAACAACTCGTCCACTACAGCCAGGACCCCAGCAGCATACAATGCCACTAGTCCCGAATTTTCTGGAGGCTACAGCGCAGCAACTCCCGGCGCTAGCGGACTCTCCGCCCCCACCCCTGGTGGTCTCAACGCTCCTACCCCCGCCCCAGTTTCCGCACCAACCCCTCGTGCAAACGTAGGACCTTGGGATGCTCCAACTCCAGGTGGACCCGTTAGTGCTGCTACCCCTGGCGCCTCCGGCAGTGATAACAGACGAGGTGGCTATTACGATGCACCAACTCCCCAGACTGGAGGATATAGTACTGCCAAGACACCTGGTGCTACCTGGGGCAATGACGACGAAGATGACGCACCAGGATACAGTTAAAGGGTATATTTGCATTGTTTTTCATATCTAGCTTTAAAAAAAGGCTCTTTCAACGCATGCTTTTGTAATTATATGACGAAATCGGCATTTTCTTTTCACGGTTGTTTGTTTTATTTCTTTTCTCTCCTCATCATCATGAACTTCATGTAGCATTATAGAACCGAAAAGAAGCTGAATGAATTGAATCAAGTCGCCTTGTTTTCGCGATTTAAACTTGATCGGTGTACAATAATATGTCTAGTAAATCTTATGGGAGGATTGAGCGAATGTGAATAAAACCTGACAAGCCTAACTTTATGGATATCGGATAGCAACCGAATACGAAGTTAACGCCAATTCCGAAAACACTAAACAAAGCAAACTCGCCGTGACTAAAAAAACATAAAAACCCATTACTCAAAGTTATTAATTGCGTCCCCGAACAACGTAGCCATTTCCTTCTTCGAATTGTAGTCATTGATCACCTTCCTCGTCTTACCCAAAACACCGAGCCACCCAGCCAACCAAATGAGGTAAACCTTAGCCGTAAACAAAATGTACCCAGCAATCCCCGAACCACCTCTCCTCATATTTGACATTCTCTGGTTCAGCTGTTGAATATTTTTAATCCTCGCCACTCGATGGTCGCTCCACTTGCCCAGAATCTCCAAACCCAAAGGAGAGCTCAACTCGCCGTCCGGACAAGTCGCGTACGCATGAGCCAGCGAGTAGGCTAGAGATTCGGAATCCTCAAAAGCCATAGCACCGCCCTGTCCTCCACTGGGAGGCATGGCATGAGCAGCATCACCAACCATGATGACTCTACCATTCTCAGAATAGAACTTTTCAGGCAAGTTGTGTTGATAAAAAGCCCAGAACCTATACCTCTCCGTCCCGGACGCCTCGATAGTCTTCCTGGCCAGGTCGTTCCACGGAGAATCCGGACCACAGAATACATCCTCTACCAAACCTTTCAACTTCTTCCCATCCGAAGCGTAACTTTTCCAGTCCGCCTCCTCTTCTGGCTTCTTGAGCGTGCTGAAGAATGTGATACCTTCCCCGTCTTGGGTATACGGCCACATTATGAAACTGCCACCGGTGTCAGATTCCGGACCGAACATCATGACGGGTAATTGTATATTACTAGTATTCCACTTCGCGATCTCGGATGCGGAGATGAAGCTGCCGATGGAGACTTGGCCCATGTATTTTGGGTCATGGTCTTCGGGGTTCTTCAGGAAGAATTTACGAACGGTGGAGTGGATACCATCACAAGCGATCAGGAGGTCTCCTGATGTTGTCGCCCCGTTTTCAAAAGTGACGGTGACACCAGTGTCCGACTCGACCATGCTTGTGAATTTAGATTCATGGGTGATTTCGATTTGGGGGTATTCTTTGGCCTTTTCGAGAAGAGTGGAATGGAGGAATGTCCGCTCGATTCGAAGAGCTTGGTATTCGAATTCGTTCACACCGGCCATGGGGATTGTGGCGAGAGTTTGAAGTTGGTGATTCGTCATTGTGATTGTGTCAAAACTGAAGCCGTGGGGGATTATAGATTTGTAGACACCCGCGTGGTCGAGGACTCGGATGGCGTTCGGGGTCATGTTGATAGTGCCCGAGTTGACGGGATGGCTGGCGGGCCGGACCTCGTAGATTTTGATGGTAGCTTTGGGTACCAAGCGAGCGAGGAATATAGAGAGGCAGAGGCCCGAAAGGCCGCCCCCGATGATTATAATGGTGGGAGAAGGTGACATGACTCGTGAAGAATTATGTATTCGAATATATAGCTCACGAGTTTAGGATCGATAGATCTCTAGATCTATGCTTATATACTCGTGTATAGAGTTTCAAGAAAAGTATATATAAATATTGTGTTGTTTTGGGTGGTCGCACAAGGCGTAAATATATCTCGTAAAGAGTATACAATAGTGGTTTAAACGTTTATAGTATAGGGATTATGCGTTGGAGTTCAAAGCTTACGTACGTAGCTCACACTCCCGTCGATATATATCTGATTCGTCGTCAAGTGCAAGTTCGGCATGGAAAGAATATGGATTTGATTCTGAGATGTGCTCCCAGACTTCGAAGGGCTCGCAGGAGACCTCTATATATACTAGAGTTCTTGGACTAAATATTCCAAAATCCAAACAACGGATCCTCTCAACCTCGATCCTAAAACTTCAGAGTATTAGCACGCGAAAGAAAAGAAATGAGTGTGTCCAATCATGATCATATGATATCAATACTTAAGTAATTAATATATTGATTTTGGCCAGAAAACGTGGGCATTTCGGTTATCGGGGTCCAAGTCGGCCCCGTTTCCGTTCGCGTAGCCCCGCAGCACCGATCTGATACACAAAGGAGGTAACAAAAGTCGGTGATATTTGCCGGGGATACGATCGCAACCGTGCTAGAATGTGAAACGGTGCGGCCAAATTTAGCAATGGCTGTGGATATTGCAAGGGGCTCCTGCACAAAGTGGGTCGCTCGTTCGTTTAAAGGCTATTAGGCGAGAGCTTGTTCGCGCTGGACTGAGCCGCAAGTAGTTCACTTGGGGCCTTGCGGTTTGAATCTACGACACGTCAAGTCATATCGATATCGCAAGCTATTGAAACTTGACCCGAAATTCGTAAGCTCTGATACCATGGTGTCGCAAGCCTTATTTAAACCCGAATAGAAAGAGAAGTTATCACCGGCTCGTGGTACCCATCGGACCGAATCCTATAATTGCATACTAATATTATTGTATACATTTCGTTTTTTCCGTGGAAGATATCGTTAACTATCAACGAGATGGGCAAGGCAGAGAGAGACATTCGAGTATTCCTGTATCAGAACACTTAAAATATATTGAAACGTTAGGAATTCTCTGCCATTTTATACCGAAGATAAATCGATTTGAAGGGTTCAAAGTATATAACCAAGTATGAGCGGTAATCAGACCTCTATACAGCTAGATACGTACTTGGACTGGCGGTTTTCTATCAATATTCTATAACCACATCAACTTTTGCGGTCGGATATTTTCTAAAATTAAGGATTCAGCCTTCATATTTTCCTATGTTTGCGCTCCTGCCTTTCCTTAAAAAATCGAGACCAGTTAAAAAAGTCGTCATGTATTCGTTTATTCGTTAGACAATACCGATAAGAATTCGAGGCGTTGGAGTCCCATGTTGCATTTTGAACCTCGCCGCGTTGCGTCCCAAATCTCCCACTTCGCGAAATCGTTCCTCCAAAACATCCCACCTTCCACGCCGACACTTCTCGCTACCACCACTGCCATCGCCACCTCAATCCTTATCCCTCCTTGCCGCCAATCATGTCCGAACCAATCGTAGACGCAGAGGACGCACCTCAAAAGCCCACCAACGCCGAAGACGCCAAAACCCTCAAAGCCCTCTCCAACCTCGACACTCACAGCTCCCTCGACGACTCCTCCACACCCACTACCAACAGCGCGAACGCCGAAGCCCTCGGCAAAGCAACCGCCGGCCTATCGAGTCTCTCCACGAGCAGGACTAAAGCGTCAGAAGCCGGTGCTAAGAAGGTCATCGTTAAAGTAGCAGCAGAGGATGTGACGTTCCTCGTAAGATCCCCCTTTCGTTCCCAACCGGGATCTGTTTGACGGCTGTATCTCTAGCTTTGAAGGATAAACAGTCGCTAATGAAGAAAATGTGGAGTGTATAGGTTGAAGAAATGGAAATAACAAAAGTTAAAGCCACAGAACTACTGCGGGCCAACGGCGCCGATTTGAACAAGACTCTCAAGGCGATGATTACGCCTACTTCTGCTTAAGCCCACTACAATACGATACACAATACCCTGCATATACAATAGTCTTTTTCATCCTCTTATCTTATTTGATCTACCTGGCATTGCATTGAACAAAAAAAAAGTTTATAGATATTCGTTTATAAATTGGACTTTACGAAGAGAACAGACTCGTATGGATAGGCGAGTCTGAGTACTTGGGGAGATATCGAAGACCTTACTATGTAGATATAAGATCATATAGCGCGAGATGTTCTATGCTTGGAATTTTGTCTATGCTCTAAAATAGCCGTACAAAACGCTGTCGCTATGAATATAGGGCATTAAAAGGATATATAAAAAAGCAAATGTAAAAACAAAAAAGAATAAGGAACCCGGTTCCGAGAAGCGATTGCGAGAAAAAGAAACCCCCCAAATAAGAGTAGAAAATCAAATTAAGGATACCAAAAACTCTATCGTGTGTCCCCTCACAGCGCTTTGATCGCATTCAGCATAGTTTCCATCGCCATACTGCCCAAATCCCCCGTCTCAACCTTACCCCTCATTAACCATGCCAAATCGCTCTGTAATCCAAGAGGAACATAACACCCCTCTCTCGCCTTCTCCAGCCCTTCTCTCAAACGACTAGTGTGCTCAAACATTGCCGCCGCTTCTTCCGCCTTGTCGATGATTTGCTTGTCAATGCCACACATGGCAGCACAGTACATACCAAAACTCTTCTCCGCGACTCCTTCCTCTAGTTTGTACAAGAATGTGATATTGCGTTGATCATCATCCACCAGAATCTTCATCCGTCGAGGTTGAATTTCTGGATGGTCTTCGAATTCCACAGCGAGAGAGCCATAGTGGGTAGCAAAATATCCGATAGCACCAATGTGAGAAGCGACGTGGTGAAGGACAGATTGTGCGATTGCGACACTTTATCGTTAATGTTAGTAAACGTACCAGTAGAATTGATTGGAGGATGTCAAATCATACCCATCGTAAGAAGAGGTCCCACGGCCCAATTCGTCGAGAATGACAAGCGACCTTGGAGTTGCTTCGCTCAAAATCTTCTTCGTCTCAGAGAGCTCCACGAAGAAGGTCGATTGCGCGGCGAAAATGTTGTCGTTGGCGCCCAATCTCGACATTATACGGTCTACCACGGTCATCCTGCAGGAAATAGCAGGAACGTAACACCCAATCTGAGCCATGATGACACCGATGCAGGTCTATTCAATAAATTTCTGCGTTAGCCGAGTATTATATACGTTTCATTTGAGGCGTACTTACCATTCTCAGGATTGTCGATTTACCCGCAGCGTTGGCACCCGTCAACAGAGTGATCTTTGCATTCTTTCCTCCCAACTTGATATCATTTGGGATAAAATCCCCTACTGTATTCGTCATGCAAGGATGTCTCAACTCCTCAAAATCCAAGACACTCCTCTCCGAATCCACAAATTGCGGTCTGCAGGATGGTTCCCCGAGGCCCTGCGACGCCTTTGCCAAACTGATCAAACAGTCCAGTTGGGAAATTACTTTCACCGCCCTAAACCATTCGGCGTACTTATCGTCGAACCTAGTGCAAAACCTTCCCAACAGTTCCCGTTCGATCTGCGCATGTCGCTCACGAGCTTCCTGCAGCTCACGAACCTTGGCTTTTCCTTCGGGACTGTAATACCGTTTCACCTGTTTTGTGGCACTCATTTGCATCCAGTTATCCGGCACCTTGACCTTAACCGGCGCTTCGACCAAATATATCTCCTTACCACTGTCGCAAAACTTCAACGCCGACGATTTGAGCTTGTTCTTGTAGCCCTGCAGCATATTATGCAACTCCTTCTCGATTCGGTCAATGTTATCTTGCGAATCGTCAAAGTCTTGTTCGAAACCGTGTTCCGGAATCAGCTTTCCGTCCTTAGCCTCTCTTCGGTTGAAAGCTGTAGTCCACGGCTCTAACAGGGCGTCGAGATCAGGCATGCTCGCGATGAGTTCAGCGATAACTCCGTCTCCGCCGCCGCCGTACTGCTTAATCTCGTCGATGGTGAGGTTAATCTGCTCGAAACCTTCAATGACGCGAAGGAAATCAGCGGGTTTGCAGCTACCCGCGTGGATGCGGGAGATCATACGCTCTAGATCGGGAAGCCTATTCAGTTGAGTGGAGAATGTGTCCAATAAGGTGGCATCCGCCATGATGGCTTCCACTGCGTCCAATCGAGCGTTGATCTTTTTAGCATCGGATAGGGGGTGGCAGAGCCACTGTCTAAAGGTGCGCTTGCCAAATGGGGTGATGCATTGATTGAGAAGGTTGAATAACGTTCCCGCAGCGCCACCATCGAAGGAGTTCGAGAATATTTCAAGATTTTGTAATGTCTGTCCGTCCATCACAAGAGAGGTTGACTTGCGGATCGGATCATACCATTGGAAATTTGCAAGGCTGACGAGGTCGGTATCAATTTTGAGTTGTCGAAGGTACCATAATAGCCCTCCGAAAGCAGATATGACTAGAGGTTTATCACGCGACTTGTCTAAAACCTCTGGCCATTCCGTACTGCCATCTTTTTCAAAGTAGGTGCTCGCATCGAGCTCGCGAATCGTTTGATCGCCATCCCAAAACTCCCTCCCTGATTTCAAGTTTGTCCAGATTGTTTTCGGATCCGTGTTTGTTTTGAGGATACGGAGTGCCTTGGTAGACAAGCATCCCTTTTCAAGAACTAATTCCTTTGGGCGGATTTGCGCCACCAAGGTCTCGAATTTCGTGGCATCGACATCATCTTGGAATCCGGCGAGAGAGAAACAACCGGTAGCGGTATCGACAAAACAAACACCGTACGATGGGACTCCACCCTCTACACTTTCCTTGATCGCGACACAGTAGGTTGCCATTTCGTTTTGCAGCATGGTCTCGTCAACAAGCGTGCCGCCAGTAAGCACGCACTCCAACTCACGTCTGATGATCTTGTCTGTGTCTTTCTTTTTCGAATCATTCTCTCTCATTTCTTTACCCAAGGCTGTCTCTTTCTGGTCAACCTTCGCAATCTTGTACCCTTTTGCAATAAATTGCGACGCCCACATGTTCAACGAAGACTCAGGAACCCCAACCATGCGCATATTCACACGGTCTGTCAATTTTAAATCGAACTCTTGATGTCCGATTGTAGCGTCGCTTTCATACAACTCGTAAAACTTGCCCTTCTTGAAAAACACAACGGTATCAAAGAGATCCTGCTTGATCTCCCAATATTGCTTCTCGAACGGCGAAAACTTATTCCAGGCGTATTTGGGGATAAAGAGGGTTCTTGGGTCGTAGGCTTCATCGCCTGGACGGTTGCCATCTTTATCCTGGATATCGACGAGCCAAGGGTAACGGATTTCATCCTCCTTCGTCTTGGGTTTCGGTTTCTCTGCAGGCTTTTTATTAAATGAAGCAGTCTTGGAGACATGGCTGCTAGTCGCAGAGGAAACTTGGAGGGAAGAGGTTGGATCGTATCTGAATCTCGAAGCGCTTCCGCCACCGCTGCCACTGGCGCTTGATGCGATTGCTGGTGGCGGAGAGGATCTTGGTGGTGGAGACGACGCAAAGGATGTCTTCTTGGTGGACTTTTTCTCTGTCCTCTTTCTTTTCTTTGACTTTTGCGTGTCACTTTCTTCATCTTCATCGTCTACTATAAAGTTATCGAGATCATCATCTAAAAATGGAAAGACAAGGTTAGAACCCAGGCGAAAGTGATGGTAGTACAAGGTGCAACCTTACCGGAGATACCATAGTTATCTTCCTCTCCATCAGCATCTGGTGATTCAGCAGCAACAACAAATTCATCTTCGTCATCACTAACGACGATCTTTTGTCGCTTCGAGCTCCGTTTATCATTTCGTCTTCCTGTGCCTATCATATCTTCGTCTTCATCTGAATCTGGTTCTGCATAGTTGACCTTCTTCCTTCCCTATTTTTTCATCAATTATTAGAACAAGTCTCAGTATATAACAGACTTAGAGAAGGACTATACCCTAGATAATGGACTTGAGGCATCCGCAAGATTGATGTCAGACTTTGAAGCTCTAGCTACCGACGAATTTAATTTCAAACCTACAAGTTTCAAACAACCTTGTTAGTTTCCAAGTTACAATATTTGAGAATGGCAGCTTACTGTTCATTTCGCCTGCTACCTCGCTATCGAGTCCATTCACGGGACTGGACGCTCTGGCAGGATCGCTACTCGCGACAGGCGTGACAAATCCAGCTTTGGCTCTATTAGAGAACGAAGACTTGGTCTTAAGAGAAGACCTCGAAGCTGAAGGCTTTAAAGGTGGGGGAAGCATGCTATCTTCGTCATTTCCCTCTGTTGGTGCTGCCGAAGGCTCTTCTTCCATATTGTCGTTTCGACTTGCTCCCTGGCTCTTACTTGAAGAAGACTGAGCTTGTTGGTCTTCCCTTGACACTTTTTGAAAGAAAGTGAATAGTGAACGCTGTTTAGGGCCTGATGCCGAGGAAGGCGTGCCTCCCGGTGCCGAGTTTTTACGGATCGAAGACGAGGGAGTGGACGAGCCGTTCCCAGCTGCAGCGGAAGGCTTTTTGGCGGTACTCGGCGCCATGGTAGTAGGTATGACGGTCTTCCGTAAATCTCGACGAGTCCGGCGTGCAGGAAGAGCGACTGGAAATGTATTTCCGGACTTGTAAGCTTTGTTTTTCCTGTTCTCCTCTCAATGGAACGGAGTTGAAGGTATCGAATCGAGATTGTTTCTTATCTCGGGTATGGTGAAATAAAAAAAAAAAAAAAAAAAAAAAAAAAAAAAAAAAATCTTCTACAATTGAAGTTGTTCGAGTGAATGAAGTGCTATCGACAAGAGGAAAGGGTAAACTGAAAGACAAAAGGGCGAGTGGTAAATGTGAAGCTAAAACGGGAGCTAGTGTGGAAAGGAGAGCGTCGAGGAAATTGTTATCGTTCGTTCGACACGCGAGAGAGGAACGCTAGCCCGCTCGTCCAAATCAATCTACGCGTCGTGAGAGGAGGGCCGTGCGTTGGGTTCTCCCCAAAATCGGGAACCGAGCGAACGTGCATGCGTCTCCCGGGGGCCATGCCAGTTCCTCGGAACGGGTTTCCCGAGGAAAAAACTCCGTGGGAAGGCCACCCCGGGAAGCGTACCCGGTAATGTGGTATTTTTATATACAGCAACAAGAAAATGACCGGCGTGTTCATCCTCGATTCGAATTAACCTTCAAACCATCTTATTACAAGCATGTCGAATTCCAATCGAACCCCCGGTCCTCCTCCGGGATTTCCACCAAATGCTCTCCGAATCCCGCCTGAATACTTTGATGGTTTCTGGTACCCCCGGATCCGTATCAACCAGATCAAACAAGAAATTGCGTCTGGCAGCGTCACCCAGGACCAGATGTTCAATGCCATAGCTGCAATCGCCGACCTCGAAACTAGAGGGTGGGCTTGTAGGTTCTACAGGAACGGCCAAGGATTTAATGACCTTGATTCCGCGATATTTTTGATAAATGACCCAAAGCTCTGGGTTGAAGTGAGTAGATTCATTATGATTATATCGGAGTATATAAATCTAACATATATAAATGAATAAAAGCCAAGCTTGCAAATTTCTCTTCAGCAATATGTCGGAATAAACCCAAAACTCCCGTAGCTGATATTATTCTGATATACTAATGTACCCCGAATTTCCAATCTATATTTAGATATTTCTGCACATCTCGCAGGCTTATTCGATCTGTATGTGAGTTTTTCAACTGTGTTTAGGTTATCATGTAAATTATAAAGGATAAAATATATTTAGATTAAATATAGACAAATAATCCTATGGAGCTTCTTCTTTAACTAAAATAACTTCCTCCTCCTCAATTTTATCGGCATCTTCTTCTTGCTTGACTTCACCGTCTCTAGGATCATCATCTCCTCGATTAGGAGTATTCGGAGGGTCGAAGTGTGGTTCCCGAAGCCTTCGTAGAATACGATCCAACTCTATTATCCTATCGGCCTGCTGTTTCAGAGCTGCCTCATTCGCCATTCTTTCTCGAATAAGGGATCCGGGCGCTAGCCCCTCATTAGCTGCTTGATTATTTGTAGTCGCCATCTGTGGCCCTGTAGGAAACCGCGGAACTCCTTGACCCATGTTACCCATAAATGGCGCCCCAGGAGCTCGCCCAATCCCAGCCATCGCACTCATTTGATTTGAGCCCGGGACGGGATTCGTTCTCAGTAGATTATTCGCCATATTATTGGGGATACCACTCATCATCGGAACATTTCCCTGCGCATTCGGCAACATATTCGGTATATTAGGTCTCGACATAACCATCGACGGTGGGTTCGTACCGGCGACAGCTTGTGGACGAGACGAGCCTGTACTCCCTCCAACGCCACTCTGAGGTGGAGCACTGTTAACATTTTCCGGGGCCTGGGACTGTACACGTCTGAGTCCCTCTCTTGCTATCCTGGCCCCTAATTTAGTCAGATATTTGGATTGCTCATCGTTCCAATGAGATAGATAACTCTCTATGAATTGTTTCTTGATATCTGTTGGGCGATCGCTTCCTAGTGCTGATGACTGAGCACCTTGATTCATGGAAGAAAGTTGAGGTTGACCTTGAACCCGGGGATTAGGTTGAATTTGAGGTCCAGATTGAGGAAGCAGGTCGGAAATCTGGTCTAGATTCACAGGCTCTAGGCCATTTGCTATATTCGATTCTTGAACTGCTTGTCGTAAATCCGCCGCTTCTTCCTCCTCACTCTGAAATATTCTAGATTCCTTCGGCCCTGTATCTTCATCTAAGGATAAGGCCTGCTGTATTTCCAACTCTACCAGCGCTATACGTTCCGCCTCGGTTAACTCTGCATTTTGCTGACCCTGCTGTCCCCAGAAGCTCTGAGGAGCCGACTGAACTTGGTTGTTCTGAGGTTGGTTGTTCGTACCGGGCAGCCCAGCACGCCTGGCGTTATTCCTCATCGTCAGAATCTCCCATTCATCAGGTTGCGGTAGCATCGGTAGCGCAAGCTCGTTATCCAAACCACCATCAACCGTAAAAGTTTTGACAGATGCCGGCCCACCTTCTCCTTTATTCTCCCATTCGAGATTATACACGAAATTTTGCGAATTTGGCTCCACCTCATTGATCGCAATCGCATCCTCCAGTACCCAGTAAAACGCAGTTTCAACTGGACTCCCCGCATCATTTTTCCGAAGCGCGACACTACCCTCGGGAATATGGTTTTCAAAAAGCTGTTCAGCAACACCATTTGGTATCTCCGCGTAAGCATAGAATTTGTGAAAATCATCCGGTGAAAGCGTAGTCTCCTGCATCATCCCACTGCTTCTCCTCAACTTCATCTGAGCATCCAAGTAATCCCATATCTTCAGAAACTTGAATCCCTGAACCGTATAATCCACATTGTAAAAGTGAATGATCAGATTTGGTAACCCTTTACATTCACCCTTCTTCCAGAAACCGAGGTAACGAATGTTTTCGCGGAATCTCCCCGATTGTTCCGCCGGATCGAAGCCCGTCTCCTGGTCTAAAGGTCCCAATTGGGTGATGTATATCCCTTCGACTTCCCGTTGTTGTAAGAGGGTGTTGGTTAGCGTACAGGCCCTTACGCCTTCTGTTACCCTTTTCCCAGCCCAATTTCGTCGATATTCTGGTACATTTTCGTTCGTTGGAACTAATGGGCCGTACTCCCGATTGGGGTATATGTCGGACTGTGGGCCGCTACGCCAAAATTTGAACGCCCATGCGTCTGCGAACGGGACTCGTAGCAAGTTTATCACTACTAAATATGTGTAGAGATACATCTTTGTGTTATTGATGTATTCGATTCCGTCGTGATATTCAACGTGAGGTCTTAACGCCTTCTAGCACGTTTTCTCTTCAGCTCTCAAAAATCGATATCGATCCGACTAGCTGTGCCATTTAGGGTTCAACGAGGTTGTTCCATGATATATAACCGCTCATATTTGATATATTTCTCTCCCTTGATTTCTTTTTGCTATATAGGAAGGTTAACATGTGGCGCACTTTGAGTAGATATACCTATCAAACTTGTGAAACCTTGAGCACGTTTTCAACCTGTAGTCCAGGTAAATTACTACTATACTGGAGTAATACCGAATTTGACACCAACAAATTACTGCTAGTCTTTCTTTGGGTTTCTTCAAATTAATAATATTAAAATACCAAATCATACATAGCAGGTTCAACGTTGAATAAGAAAAAATCAATTTATGATCTGACTTCCGGAACTTTTATCAAAATCAATTTTCAGAAGCTGAATTTATAAACTATAGGATAGGTCATCAATAATATCAATAAATCACAAATCCTTGAATAAACTCTATTATATGATATCAAAGACTCTAAGAGGAACCTCTTACAGAAAGGCCTATCCTTCATAGTCCAACCATATATGCATATTTGCATACCCCACATATTGGCCCCATAGGTTTCGGTCAAGAATATGGAAGCTTCTCCGTGATTTTTGTTGTTATAGAAATATCATATTGCTCTTCATAAATTCGCCGGGACAACGTATATCCTATAGCAGCAACGTCTAGACGTCTGCGTACTCAAGTGACGCTTTTCCCCAAAATATACCCCTCCCCTGTGAGGACGACTTATTTTAACTCGGCGCGCTGCCATGGATTTGACGTTCTTTCCTCTACACTTCACCATTCATCGTTTGCAACGTTTGCATTACAAACGTTGCAAAACCTGAACAAAGAAGATTTTAAATTTTCCCTATTCATATGTCAGTCAATTCCCGTTGCAGCGCACCCCCAAGAAAGTATCTGATACTAACTGACCCAAGACTAGGTTTCGAACTGTTATAGGAGCTCAAATTATGCATACGCATATTTGGGGGGGGTTAACTATACTGCTTTGATAATTCCGGGCTTCTGTCATATTTGTGATAGAAGCCTGGATTATCAAACAAGAACCTCAAAAAGATAAGGAGAAAGGCGGGGGTGAACGCAACGTTCACCGCAACAGCAACTTTCACCTCAAGTTCAACTCCAAGGCCTTCCCCAGTAGGGCCATATCAAATACAATATCAAGGAATCCCACAGAGTCACCTGCAGCCAAGAACTGTGAAAAAGGGGCCTCAAAACCCCAAGTGAGTTTGATACTCATATTATATGAAAACCACCAGACAAGCCAAAATGTCCAGCCCAAAAAGCAGACTGTTTCCATGGATCCAGTCAATAAGTTACAGTAAATACCACTCAACGTTTTATTTTGAACAAGTGATATACAGGCACTATACTGACATATATTATATTAAGCTCAGCGAGACCATATTAAGCTCAATTATCCCAAGATCCTATACGAGAGCTTGGGGGCAAACCCGGCTCTCGATTTCGGGTCTCCCCAAGGAACAACAAAACCATGTGGCTCGTTCGCGTTCACTGATATTTAAAATTTGAATCTTTATTTATATCTCTATTTTTATGGTGTCAGTGTCTTTTCGGTTCGTTTTTAAGTTCCTATACCTTTAATATATATATACAACTGAGGCTAATATATATTCCAATTTAGTCATTATCTACAACTTAAATTCACATCTTTGTGAAGCGGAAGTGAGAACTACGTTTCTTCTGCCACGGTGGGGGGCCGTTGCTAGCGCTCAACCTGCTGATGTTGCCCCCCCCACCCCCCCGGGTCCTCTTGTTTGAAACTTAAAAGTCAATTATATTATGAGTTTCTGCCGAGCTCTACAAGCACGAGTACGACCATATGTACTCAAAAACTTATATCGGTCAAGTTCCCTTAGCCTGAAAAGTCTTTTGAAGAGTCTGAACGTAAGATTACAAAAAAAAATTTACGACGACTGGAGAGACGCGGGTGGAGTCAAGAAGAAGCTTGCGAATTCTACCTGGACAGGGTAGGAAACCGCGGGCGTTATAAAAACAGAAACATTACCACAATCCCGATATAAGTGTCGAGACTTTTCAGTCAGTTTATGCACATGTTGACCAGGATTCCGATCAAACTGGCATAAACAAAGGGGGAAACATGAAGATGATATCGTTGCAAGTCGTTACATCATGATTTGCGAGTCGAGCAAGGTCATCAAACACTTCATGCTCCACGGCTGGTTTACGAGACAAAATTACGACCTTATAACTACTATTCAAGCCTATGTTTCATATCTAACGGGAAAGGAAATGGGTCAGTCGATACTATATCTTTAACAACATCGAAAAGCATCTTGGGAATGGTAGACATGTCAAACATGTTCTATGTGTGTCTAGCTTCCGCAGCTTAACTCATTAAAAATAGGCTCTGGTGCTTTCCTGTGAGTTTACCCCGGTAGTGTTAAGTTAGAATAAAGAAGCTGATTTGATAGGACTCTAGTGCTAGTTTACTTTTGCTCGCGGAGAGGGGTGAACACAAATACTAGCCTCGAATCCCACAAATACCACATTTGTCGAACCTGTCAAAAGCATGCAAGAGAAGAGAGGAAAGTCGTTCGGCGTTCCTCGAGCTCGAGTTTGCTTCGAAGATGGCAAAGAGGAGCAAGAAAATAGGTCTGAAAAGAGCTATTTTTGAATCTCATTAAATAAAACTTAAATACGTCAGAGAAGCGCCGAGGATGACGATGATGGCGCACCAAATGATGAGCATAAAAAGAAATGCCTTGGAGCGAGGAGTTAAAACTTATAGTCAAAAAGGTCGATGTCAAACAGCTTTGATGATGGTGGCCGGTGGGCGGGTCTTGCAACACTGCGAGACCAATCTATAGTGGCACTCAAATGAAATTCTCGAAACCCTGCACAACGTCAAGTAAGTAGCTTACGGGATTGAGGAAGAGTTGGATCGGATTCTTTAAAAGACAGACATGAGATTTATAGAATATATATCAGGAAGGGGGTCGGTGTTTCAGGCGCCCCCGACGTTGTGGAGGATTTCGTGACATTTGAGTACTCAAAATGAAGAATTTAAGAAACAGGGAGAAGTCTATGAACATCTACATAGCCTGAGTTCATGCATTAGAGTATTAAAGAGTTGACTGATATTTGGGCATATTGTACAAGACAACCTAGAAAAGATTTCATTTCCTGTTGAATAAGTTCCTGTTGAATAAGTACTTAGGTACATAGGGTCCACAGTTGTACAGGTGCAGGTACTTAGTATCGAGAATCCAGTCCACAGAGAAGCTGTATCTCGAATTCATGGATAACGCAACCTAAAGGACAATCATCTACTTACAAAATGTACAAGAATATTATCATTAATCATGTATATAGTATTAATCTAGTCATCTTCACACTACAACAAACTAAACAAAACCGCCGTCGCTCTCGTAATGAGCCAGGCTGCAGTTTTAGTTACCAGGCTTGACCAGCGAGACCAGGCTTGACGTGATTTTTGTTCCACAGGTGTTCAACACATCTGGTCTTGTATACAGCCGTTCATTATCCCTATGACTATAAAAAACACAATCCTATCCTAACGCTATAATTCGCCTGCTATCCTAAAAAGCGAGATAAAATACATGAAAAAGTTTTTCAGGAAACGGGTAGAGAAAAGTAGAGGGGAAAGCTTACACAGAAGTAAGCGCTCCTCGCTGTAGTCGTCATCCATACAGTGTTGTATCACATCACATCAGCATTAGAACAGAAGTTTTTAAACAAGAATAAAAGGGTATAGAAATACAATCGGTAGAAAGGTAGGACGAACGCATAAGGTAGAAGTGGTAGAGGTGGTAGAGGGGATTCAAGGTCAATACCTGAGGTCATTAGTATCAAGAGCTAAGGGAAGTAAAGAGCAAGCTCAGTGAAAACCACAATCAACATAATAAATCGAACGCCATCACATCTAAGCCCAGCTAGAAACATTCGGAAGTAACAAAGGAGAAATAGAAGATACAAAGCCTCTTGAAAAGGACTCAAAATGAGAATTTCATCAACAGGAAGAGAGCGTGATCATGCTTTTGGTTCCTCTAGATGATCTTCTCCGATATTCCTTATTAAAAATGGGGTAACTCTTCTTCGCTTCTTGTCGCCTCCTTTATCAGCTTCACTAACTTCTTGAGTCGGAGTGGCCAGAGACGGCCCGGCATCGATATCTCGTTTGCGAGGAACACTAGGCGCAGCGCTTGGAGGGACGACTGGGACAGCTGGAACTGGTGGTGGGACAGTAGCTGCAGGAAGGTTGGCAGCCGCGGCGGGGGTCGCTGGTGGGGTCTTCCACGGTGCCGGGGTACCCAGAGAGTAGCCGCTGACGTTGCTGCTGACACCTGGGATTGTTGATACGACCGGTGTTGGATTTGAGAGAACTTCAGAAGCAACAGTAGGATTGGATCCCGGAGTGAATGGAGTGGGTGTGTTGATCGAAGTGCTGCCGATGTTTCGTGAAGAATTGGACGGGATGCGAGATCCTGAGCTCCCTGCGACAAGGAATGGAGATGTTGGTCGTCTGGGCGGCTCCGTGCCGATAGGCGGCGAGATGGCCGATCCCATCGGATTGGAGGCCGGATTTGTAGTGTAGACGTTGCCCAATTCACCCGGATTGAAGGCGACATAGGAGCAGAAGCCGTCAGTTGAAGTTATTAAAAGTGTGTTACCATCAGGGGACCTATACATTATTAGATTCTAACTCAACACCTGAAAGATTTTGCTAACTTACCAAGTCAAATCTGTGAATGCCGCATAGTGCAAGTTACTAACAATGCAAATGGGCGTTTGTTGCTGCGTATCATAGATCAAAACGGCGTCCTTGGTGGCAACTGCGTAGACCATTCGATAAGGCAATGCGAAAGCTGCATTGGCCGGAATACCGGCAGACGTCGGTGGAGTATGAAGGTTCGTAGTTGGCGGAGGATCCATCTCAGTGCTGATGGCTGGCGGGGGGAGTGAGCTTATATTTTCATCAGCGGAAGAGGTATCGACGGTGATATGTTTTGTTTGTACGCCGGGCTTTCGGTGGGTGTAGAGAATCGGAGAGCAAGACACAGCGACGGAAGGTTTTTTATGGCCTGGTAAATGTGCCACTGGCGGCTTATTAAGCCCAGCTCTTGTATAGATGTAGACAGTGTTGATGATCTCGTCGGGGATTTTCGGGCCATCGGAAACAGGAGGATGAGTTACTTTGTATTGTCCAGCGGGAGTGAGAAGTAGGCTACCATCCGGTGTGAACGCCAATCTTCGAAAGAAGGATGTCATCGCATCGTCGCAGTACATCATGTGATTTTTCGCCCCCATGCTGAGAAGCTTTGGAGAATCGACTGGTTTGACGGCAGGTAGTGGTAGAGCAGGCGACGGAGAAGGGGACCTCCTTAGCGATGGAGACGAACTGAACGACGAAGCGCGACTATGTGCAACAATCGGTGGGTTCATCGGTAAGCTGAAAGAAGTCGGGGTACCAGGAGCGGAAGGGACGGGGGATGCGAGAGGGACTGACAGATCCACGGCCATTGGTCGAGAGGTAGGTGCCAAGTCGGGAGGGGCAGGACTGGCGGAGGGATTACGACGGGTAGGAGGGAGGTCCATCCGAGAGATTTTATTGTGCGTCGAGAGACTAAATTGACCGTCTTTCGATTTCAACGCGTAGATGTGAACGGAGCGGTCAGAGCTTTGGGTTGCAACATATTCGTTGAGGGGATCCCAGGCGACTCCTTGGACGTAGGCACTGTGTTCAGCGATCTGGCGTACCACCGATCCTATACCAAGGTTGTTAGCGGTGCATTATAAATTGTATGTTATAATATAACCAGTTTACCTTTCTGAGCGTTGTAGATTCGTGCGATATTGTCCATACTACCCGTGATGAAAAAATCTCCATCGGGAGACCAGGCGAGATCGTATATTTCGGTACCCAGCGAACGGCACATGTGCTTTTGTCTCCATGTTTCCTTATCTTCGAGATCGTCATCGCCGAAAGAGGGTTTTGAGGCGTGGGTATTGGATTGAACCCAGAGGATAACGTTTCCATCATCTCCGGCGGAGGCCAAAGTCTCACCTGTGTTTGTATAAAAAAAAATGTTAGAAAATGGGATTCGGATCTCCGATGAATGTATAATACAGATAAATTGTGAGCGTACCTTTGGGACACCATCGAACGACATTGACGGCTTGCGTGTGTTTTGCGAGTGTAGCTATGTACGTGACCTTCTTGTCTTCACCTCCGGTTATGGTCCAAAGCTATGTTTTTTGGCGAGATGGTTAGAAACGCGGTTCAGTTAGGGTGTGTTCGGATTATCGGAAGGTAATAATATACGGACAGCATAAGAAAATGCATTCAACGTATAGACTTACTCGGACATTGTTATCACCACCAGCTGTAGCTAGACGCTTCCCGTTGGGTTCAAAATGGGCTGAATACACTGGCTGATTCTCTTCATGCCAATGGATGGACAAGGGAACCGCCTTCATTGTGACGGTTCACGGTGGAGGAGAGATGGCGTCTTTTCGCGAAAGACGGAGAATTCGGCAAGCTCCAAGAGTAGTAGAGTGAAAGCGGGAAAGTGCCTTTTGGTGAGTGAATACGGAAGGGGTAGATTGTAGGCCGAATATAGTGAACGTGGGGTGAAGGGAGGGTGGTTGAAGCGGAGAGAAGATGTTGGCGATGAGGTTGATGAGGTTTTGACGGGGTTGATTTGTGGGGGGACCAGCAAAATGTTGATGGAAGGAACAGGCGTCTTCCGTTTGCGTATAAAAACGATCGTGGGGATTCGATGCACAACGAACACTTCTCGCAATTATTATTATTAATTGAACAATATGACAGTAAGCACTTGATTAATATCAGCCGGCGGTGGTACGATTGGTCAATATTTCTACTGTAAGTGTCCCGGGATAGATACTAGAGCGTTACAATCGGCGACGAGATAAATATCTAACGAGTGTATGTATGCAGTATCGTATGATCATATGATATCATGCGTTAAAGAACTGGGTGTTTACGGTAGCAGTGTCCTGTTCAACCACATCTATCCAGCAATGAACGCCAATACCATGGTATACTACCATATCGCAATTCTCCTAATTAAGTACTTACTTACTCAAGAATATATTACTGGCCAAGCTATTATATTATCGGCCTTCGTTCGTTTGTTTAAATTAACACCGGAGAATCAACGGGCGAGCGCCACCATAGCTTGATACATAGTTCCGGTCAGCAGCGGGATTTTTCTCCTCTCTCTCAATCGATTCGATCAATCAGCCTTCTCAAGTAGGAAGTGTATTTTGACCTTTCTTTCTTCGCAATAGACCGAACCGTGTTTAAACGTTTCGTGTTTCCCTTTTACCTGTTGCTATGCCGCTAACTGGAACTGGCACTAATTACTTTACTTCCTGGCACTTGCGCTGGAACGAGACGGAGAAAGTGGAGAAGTCCCTTCCGTCCAATTAGCTCTGACGTTTGATAACCAAAAAACCCGTGCTCCCTATTTGATACTTGTTCAAGTGGGTGGTTTCTTTTTCGGAAACAAAAAAAAAAAAAAGACGCCGTAGGCACTACCTGCCATCGTAGTCGATGAATGCAGCCTGTTTCTCACATCCCCTCGTCTTGCTGCTAGGTTGCCGGACTGTCGACGTCTGAGCGTCTGAGCATCTGCCTGTGCTGCTGCGTGGTTACATCATGGGCTAGCAACCTTTCTTCTAAGTTAGAACCCAGCCCGGAACCTCCTGATTCGAACACGGATCGGTAGACGCTTTGGATTTCACCTATAAATATCACATTGCGAACGACCGTAAATACGAAGGAACGAATTTCGAATAAAGTGTGGGGCTGGTCTAACGTAACGAGCTACCGAGGTGTAGCATATCAGCCTCAGATATAACACGGGCCCCATTCGAAGACTAAACTATCACCAACATGTGTAGCGAAGAAGAGAACACGAATGCGATATGGCTGGTTGACACTGGTAACATAGTATACTTGTGTCTGGATAGTCCCACCACGTCGAGGGGATTCGGAATTCGGCCGCCTCCTTTCATTTTAAAATTGCACATACCAAATACGCATATACAACCCATATTACCCACCGCGCTGGCCGCGCGCGAATGAAGAAATATATATTATATCGGGTGGTGATATCGAAGTTTCTAGTTTCGTTCCCCTGGACGCTGAGCCGACGCGACCAGCTGGAATTGGGAATCGAATCGAATCGATGTGATGGATGCGATGCAGATTCCCACTTGCTAGCTGGCTGAGACGACCCCAACCCAACCCAACCTCTCTCTTTTCCAGTATCACTCACGGCTTGATGCTGTTAATCGTATTTAATCAAGTAGGCTTTCCTTTGCCTCCCGCTTGCCGCCGCCGTCGAACAAACCCGTCTACGGGATAGAACCTAGCCCGTGAATATAATAAAATTACGGTACGGCTGGTTTACGCATTCCATGGCACATGTTCAGCTTTCGTTCGCTGTGCCGTACACTGGCAACCCGTTAGGATCAAAGACACCAACTGGGACGGAACTAAATTGAATTAATTGTCTCGAATATGCCATGTAATCGGTCGAGAGGCAAAAATCGAATAAGCACATGTCATGCAACCAAACACAAAACCGCCTACGTAGACACGCCCCGTTTTTCTTTTCCTTTCTCATATACGAAGTATGCATAGGAATCAAACCGGGACTACACGTAAGGATCAAAGCAAAAGAGAAGCTGGTATTGCTTTTCTGTCCCCTTTTGCTGGCCGTTTCATAATTATCATTTTCTCTGCGTTTTAACAGTTCATGTGTTTTCATTTCATTATTATTTCTTTCCTTCTTGCTTTTCCTTCTCGATTCGGCGGATGGATGCGTGGTACCTGGCCAATCCCACCGACGGCACCCTGGCGCCCACCCCTCGCCTTTCTTTCCACTTTGCTCCTGCATTCGAGCGTGCTAGCCGGGGAGTGGGCCACACACGGACGGCCGGGGTGGCTCTTAGTGGTTAATTTGTGGTGGTGGTGATGGTGGCCGTCGTGAAAAGCAAAGGTATATCAAACTTGTGTGTGGTGGAACGTGGTACCAAAGAGCGAGCTACCATACACCTGTAATAGTGTGTCTACAAAAAACACACACACACACACACACACACACACACACACAGACGGTGCGAGGAAGAAGCGTGGAAGGACAGTGACATACCTCCAACCGGATCCCACGCCAATTTAAGGTTAGTTTCCTGCCGTCAGGGCAAGCCCACATCTCTTTCCGCTTGGAATGTAAATGCGCGCGGAGGGAAAAGAGAAGAAAGCGAGGGGAGACAGAAAAAGGGAGAAAGAGAAGAACCCACCAAATGGCGCCCCCCGTCAGATTCTGAAAAGCTTCATTTGAGACCATTTCGCGCCCCATGAAATGAATCGATCGTCTACGTATACGTATACATAATAATGCCAGACTGTCGATGTTCGCTTTGAATTCACTTGTCACAAATTTAACAAGTTAATAAAGGGGTGGTTGGAAATTTCGAGGATCAAATCATGCAAAAATCAAATTTCAAAAAACGGGGTCGATATCATTTCATTCGTCACGTTAGACGACGAACCGTTCGACCCCAAACTCGAAACGATCAATCAAATGGAAAACTGTCCATCTCGCAGCGGCGAAGACCTTTTTTCTCGTTCGATCGAACCTTTTGTTTTTTTTTGTTTTTTTGGCATTGGTTTCGTGGGCTGCAGATTCGAAGAACCAGATCAGCCACTAGGCATGGCTCCCTGGGAACCGCATTACATGCGCATGCAAAAGCTTCGATGGATGTCCTGTCCGCGCCGTCACTTTTTTTTTTCTTTCTTTCTTTCTTTCTTTCTCTTGTCCCGTATTTCTATTCAATTCTATTGTATTTGGTTAAAGGCTGTTGGGTACTTGTATCGCCAGCAGGGAAAACGATATTAATTGAGTATATTATTTTTCTCGTTAAAGAAAAAGCCCAGTTCGTGTCAGGCACGAAAAAGAAAAAGGACCAAGGAATCTACCGTTGACAAGGGCCTTCGGAACCGGAACCTGGGTTAAAGAAGCATGCACGCGCAGATTCGAAAAGAAAAGAAAAAATAGAAAAAATTAAGAAAAAGTAGAAAAGCCAATCGATGAACGCATGGATGGCAAAAAAATTAAAAATAATACGACCGATTTTTGAGACCGTCGGCCGTCTACGTGATGATAGGCAGGTCTGTAGACAGTCCTCCCAACCTAACCAATGCCATCCGATGCGAGACAAGGCAAGAAACAGAATGAGAGAAAAAAAATGAAAAATGAAAAATGAAAAAAAGGCAGGGTTGCTGGAGGGGTTCGTCCACTAATTTAGTTTGGGGGAGCTAGCTAGCTGATGTGAAATTTCGTTCGTTCGATCGAAACTGGCTCGTCGATGGGTTTAAAATTAATGTATGTATATAGACGCAATCAGGAGTATTAAACCGTGCATACTGCAGCGAAACCAGCTTTTCTCTCACGCATCAAAATATGTATGAGCACTTGTGTATATGAAAATATATCGTCATGTAAGACTCGATTTCCAAGGCCAGATTGGATCTATGAAAAGCAACGAAAGGAAACAAAGGTGCAGAAAACAGAAAAAAAGGGAACTAGATAGAGCGTATTTTAGAACGGAACGAACGAATGGGAAATAACAGATGGGCCAATTCCCATCGAAGGGTCGGTCTTCTCTCGTCGCTCGGATTATTATTTTCTTTTCTTTTCCTACGTAGTTATTCCTTTTCTCTCTTTTCTGTTGCTGGTTCCCCTTTATGATGCGTCAGCTTGCTCTAATTTACCTCCTTTTTTGATAACATGCTAGTACCGACTCTAGCTAGTAAGACCATAAAACAATATAACCTACCGACGTGTTACCCAGGGACTAGACCGTGCGAGTGTGCGTGCGTGCGTGCGTGTTATATAGCGAGTTATAACGCTTTCCCTGAGTTTGGCTTGGTGTCTGGAAGCGATCGATGCTCCCTTTCGACGTGTGTGCGCACTCATGTATGTATGCATGTATCTAATGTCCTGGATGGTGTTTTCAATTTAATCTTTCTCCATCCCATTTCCCATTCCTCACCTCCTTTCTCTTCTTCTTCTTCATCAACTTTCCCCTTCTTCCTTTCTTCTGCTCTCGCATCGAAGAAGTAATAATAATAATAAAAACTTACCGTTCTCTATTTATTTATTTTTCACGACGATAAGGGGAGCATAACAAACATTTGGGTATTACTCGTTTTCTTAATAGCTGCAACTGGCTACCGACGCCTTACCTCGCCATTCCCTTCATTCTCCTCAAGCTCGGAACGTACACAAAATATACCATCCTTCTTCTTATTTTTTTATTTTCCTGCTGCAACGATAATAAAATTAGCTGGACCTATCACCCTTATTAGATATTTCACCGGCATCGGATCATTATTATTTTTTTGGTTTTGATTTATATCCTCTGTCGACGTCTACGAATTCCTTGAAATGCACCATCCATTCAGCCATTAATAATAACAATTATTAACAACACCAAGCTTGCATACATCAAAAAAGGGGCCCAGAACGTACCTACATACAAGGCGCAGTTCGAGAGAGAAAAGGATATTTATAAATCCTCTCCATCAGGCACTCATTTTTTTGCCCATAAGCATCTTCACCCTCCTTCATATAATTCAAATCAATCTTTACTCGACCTCGGACTTTTTACATCCCTTTCTCGCCTTTGGAAGTACCCCCCCTGAACCTTTTTTTTTTCCCTAAAAAAAACGCGGTTCGGGCACATCCCCAAAACCTTTCCCAACATCCCAACAACCGTATACCTAATAATCATATACACAAAGCAAAAATGGCACCGACTCCCAAGCTAAACGGTGCTAGCGGAAGGTCGACGCCCGCGCAGGACGGCAGCGAAACACCGACGACCAATGGCAAGAAAATCACAAAGAACGAGGCTATGCGACTGGAGAGGCTCGAGTTTATGAAGAAGCTCGTACCTGAGGTGCTCATCCAGTCTGTGGACCCGAACCAGCAGGGTTTGAACTCGTGCCATCAGTGCCACGGGTATATCAAACGATACGACCATTTCTTGCAGTGTACTGCTATTATCGTGAAGGATAACAAACCAAGACCGTGCGGTTTGAGATATCAGTACGTTTTTTTCTACTCCATTTGTTTTAGAGAATAAGCTTAAGCAATTCCTCTCTATCGACGCGTCCGAGTTGTACTTTTGCTAACATCTTATTGATATTTTAGTACTGATCGAATTTGTCTGGCGGAAAAATATGAAAAGAGCGAGATTAGAGCTTACCATCCTGGCGAGCCCGAATTTCAACAGCACAAATGGTTGGATCCTTCAGTCGCCCAGTGGGCCTGTCCTAAATGTCGGTCAATTTGCAAGTGTCTGGCTTGCAAGCCCAAGACGTCTCTCGATGATGGTGGCGAAGTGAGTTTTTTTATATACCTGTTGATAGCTTAATAATTGATATTAAGCTTTCCCGAGCGCGTGGTTTGCCCGAAAAGAAAAAAAAATCATAGAACTAACGCGAATCCGCATTTGAGAAACAGAACCTCAAGCTCAAAAAGATTGCGTCGTCGCCAGACCTCCTCTTCTCCGGCCGTCGAGGCTCAGGTCCCAACGGCACCACCCAGGACTTTCTTCCCACACCCTACGACAGTGGCCACGAGGCCTTCTCCGACTCCAATCTCTCCAACGGTACGAAACGTAAGCGCGCCGACTCGCGAAAGTACACCATGGGCGAATTTGAGGTTTCCTCGAACGATCACATTATCGACACCACCCACAACAACGGCGATGCTCTCAAGAAGAGGCGTTTGGAGCTTCACGGCATCAGCAGATTCAACGATAGCATGTCTCAGAGACCTCACAAAGTCGAGCCACCGACTTTTGAAGCTATGGATGTTGAATTCTCGGATGAGTGTCTCGATGCCAAGATGTAAGCTTCAAATGGTAGTAATATGAATATAACTTTAGCTAATGTTCTGTGGTATAGTGCTATCCGAGACTTCGTTCTTCGTTTTGGCAACGACCTAGGTATCCCTAGAAGCCATTTCAAGGCTATCGACGATCCGATCTCGCAATGGTCTCCTTCTACCCTCAAATCTTTAATCTCCTCCATGCTCAACGCCATCCAGGAAATACCTCTAGAGAAAGAACCCGTTAACCAACCGGTAAACCCGAGCCAAAGACAGCTCGCCAACAAGGGCACGTTCACCGCATCAGAGAAGGAAGCGGTGGATAAGGCCATCGATGCGATCAAGAAGGCCGGTGGTGATTCCAACGAGTTTTGGACCCATGTTTTTGAGCTTCTCGTGGAGCTTGGCTCGCTCGAGGAGGGAAAATGGGCAGATTTCGAGGATAGTGAGATCAGGATCTTTGTAACCGAGAAGCTGATGCAGATTGCTGTTACATCTCCAGTCATCAGAGAAAACATTGACAACGATTTGGAGGCCGGCCTCAAGGCCATCAGACGACAAACGTGGGATGATATCAAGGCCGAACGAGAACGTAAGCTTAAAATCTCCACTTCGTGTTTTTTTTTCTTTTTTTGGTGGAAGCTTGCTAACAAGATGTAATTCGTAGGCTTCGAGAGCAAGCGTTCTACTATCCAAGAACACAAGCTTGCGGCAACCGGAAATACTGCCCGCCTTGCCAAGCTCATCGCGGAGCTGGAAGATGCCCGCGATACGAAGGACTATAATATTGATCGTCTAGAATTGCAGCAGTGGTACGTGGTTCGTAATCTTCGCACGCCACTGCAGTTCCCTGATGGCGAGGATAGGTCGAAGAGACGGACTATGGATCCCCGATGCAGCACCAGCCTCGGCACCGATCTTTTGGGCAACACCTACCACCTTTTCGCACCGGGCCCAGAAAGGGGTTCCGAATGGGGCTCTTGGATCATGTGTCGCAGACACAAGACTTTGGAACATCCTACCGGGGAAGTTCAGGAGAAGGAGAAGGAGAAGAAGGTCAACGGCACGACGACCAACGGCGCTGCCACCCCTGCTGCTCCTGACGCCGCTGACAACAACGCTGTCGACGAGAACGGGGATAGCCCCATGACTGATGGCGACTCTGCCACCGCCGGGAAGAAGCGCCCGGCATTGTGGTATGCAGTCAAGGGCAGTGATGCGGTTACCGATCTCGCCGATTGGATCCGATTCAAGGCCAAGGACCACTGGTTCGATAATCCCAGCGACGCAAGTCCTAAGGAGCCATCCGTTCCTGATGCTGATGGTGATTTTGCTGTGGTTGTCGTTCAGCAACCTGACGGAGATTCCATAAATCCCGCAGAGTTGGCAACAGAAGAATCGATCAAATCCCTGAACGATAAGTTACAGGAGATACGACGATTCATGGCCATTGAAGAGAGCGAGAAGGCCGCGAGGAAGAAGAACAACCTCCTCTAATGACATGACCATTCTCTACTGCTCTCTTCAACGTCTTTTATTCTATTATATATTTTTTTAATGCCACCCTTCTATTCGCCTGATTTATGCCAAAAAGCTGCACTTACCGACAAAAACTTTGTACTATTAATCATCCTTTTGATGTTTTCGTCTTTCGCTTTCGGAGTCCACGGGTTTCTTATACAGGCGGCTATCCTTTCTCCTCCGCTTTTTTGCTTTTCGTCGAGAGGTTTAAAAAAAATAAAAGAAAGGACGTTCTTCTTACCTTCGTTACTGTTTTTCTCGTTTATGCTTACTACCTTTCTTGGTATTGACGAGGTTGGGATTCTTATCAGCAAGCCGTTGAGCTTTGTTTAATGCATTCGATTACGGTATTACTAACCACTATCACCTTATCCTTACTGACACTCTTAATTCGACACCTTTTCTTTCAATTCTTTTGTTCGGACGGCAAAAATATACAAAAATCCGAGGACGTTTTAATCATTCTTTTCAGCTTATTTCTTTCTTTCCTTCCCCTTTTTCAAAAGATTAAAAAAAGCAGCTTACGTCCCCTGCAAGCATTGTACTGTTTCTTATTAAAGCAAGACTAAACTTTATACAGGATCCTTCCTAGCTCTAAAATGGCGGTTAACGTTTATTTCCTTTCCCCCCCCCAATTCTTTCTCCATGCTGGCGGGTATGGGTTCGTTATCTTTATTTCTTTTTTCCATATTGTTCTCTGTCTTCGAATAATGCACTGGTTCCCTTTTTTTTGTATAATATTATAGACGAGAGAACGCTTTGAGCCTTTGTCCTTTACTACTAATAGAGGGTCTCAAATTATTAATACAATCACCATTATCATTACCATGGTTACTCTCTTTCTTACCATGATCCGTCCGGCCAACAAAGGAACGGAATATGTGTTGTTGCCTGGTGTCTAAAAATAAATTTAACCAAAAAAACAAAAATTAAAAATTAAAAATTAAAAATTTTTTTGTGGGCAGGCTGAATTGAGGTTAGCCTATTGAAACATACATCTGCTTCTTCCCCCATCCACCACCTCTCCCCCCGACAAGCCCTCAATTCTTGCCCTCCCCCATCACCATCTCCGACTTCATAAGCTACCCCGTCGCCATCAAAGACGCCCCTCTGGCGCTTCATCCTATATATTACATTTGCCCGATCGCTCTCCTACCGCCTTTAGAGTCGAGTCGCGATGGCCGAGGATATCAACAGTAAGTGCTTTTTACCCGCATCTGCTTGGACGCTCGCTAGAGAGCTGCTGCGCCAAGTGAGTGGAGCTTCGATTCGTGTCGCGCATGGACCAGTAACATCCGCTTCCATCTCGAAATGGGACCAGGATATATGTATTATACGTCGTATGCTAACTTTTTCATCCGTAGATTCCTCGCCGCCGGCGCCGGCAACCTCGGATACCAATCCCGACACATCCGTCGCTACCATACTACCTCCCTCCTCTCCCGTCATCGACGTCGCACAAGCTTCCTTCCTGGGCGAGGAAGCTGTGCCGATGGACGTCGATGTTACGGAAACCATCGCTGCGGATGACGAAGAGCGTCTCCGCAAGCGCAAGTCGACGGAGAGCCCAGTCCCAACGGCGCAAAAGCGACCAAAGACCCAGGATACGAGGGATGATCCTGAAGCTATATTAGCTGCCGCAATGGCAGCAGCTGATGGATCTCCCTCACAAGGTCCCACCGTCCCTACTTCTGTCGCCCCTCCTTCTCCTTCTGCCCTCCAATCGGCACCAGAGGCCACAATGCTGCCTCCACCACCTCCATCCCTTTCATCTTCCTACCCGGTGCGTGAAAACATGCAATTCACCGCCACGGACCTGCCCAAAGATGACGACGGTATGATGCGCTGGCTCGCACATCGGGTCCGCGACTCGGCTGTTCTCAACAGAGACGGCACTGCAAAATCCGAAACATCAGAATCCGGCGGCATCAATCTGAGCGGGGAGAACTCGGACCCCGAGAGCAGGGCCGAGAGGGAGAGAGTGAGGGCCGAGAATCGGGAGAGGAAGAAGAAGTGGAGGGAAGAAAACAGTGATCGCAGTAAGTTTTTCTCTTTTCTAATCTCCATAATCTTGTCTCTTTTTATTTTCTTTGTTTTTGTTTTTTCGGTCTTGTTTTTTTAGCCGTGGTTTGGTTGTGTTTGGTTATGCATCTTGATGACACTGACTAAATGTTGACTAATGACGCTTATAGACAAGGATAATGATCTTCGCGGGCGCGTCTCACGTCGAGCAACCAAACTCTTCGGCGCTGAGAACACTCTCAAAAAACGGTTGTGGATGGAAGATGAGTTTAATCGACGAAAATCAAAGCGCGAGTTTAAGACTCAGCTTAAGAAGAACGAAACTCCTGGAAGCAGCTGCTGGAACGCCAACGATGACTTTTCTGATAACCCCAGCCAGGTCATGGCCGACGTCCTCACGGGCCAGGAGGGTGCCGCGGAGGGATTGCGACACTGGATAGAGAATGGCGATATCGATTATGAGACCTGGACCGCCGCTTGTCAGAAGTTATGGGGCGACCCGAATATGAGATCGTACTTGGACTCCTTGGCGCCTGAAGTCGCTTCTTCCGCTGGTACCGATGCTGGAACCGCGCAGGGCGGAAAAGGAGGTGCTGCGGAAGCTGGCAAGATTGTCGACGACGGCCTCGCATCGAAATTTGATGCCGCGTTCGATGCGATAATAGGACGTGGAGCGCCGAAGGCACCACCAATCATCTCTGCTGCGCCCGTCGCTGAACTTGTTTCCGAAATCCCGACCGATAACATGGTGGAGAATATTCCAGATGACGAACTTGAAGCTGCTGTGGAAGCTGCTATGAATATGGATCTAGATTCCGTTCCCGCAGAGGGTGATCCGACAGCCGATGCCTTAGGACAGTTGTCAGAAGAGGCACTGCTCCGCAAGCTTATCGAGTCTGGCGAGATGTCCCTTGAGGATATAGCAGCTTTGGAAGCAGCTTTGGCTGATGAATCCGTTCAAGATCAGGAGGCAGCAGAAGGAGATGAAACGGTTCACGAGATTCAAGACACCAACGAAGCACAGCTGCTGGGCGCCAACGAGGCGGAAGCAGTACCCGAAGATGCGACGGCTACGGAAGACGTTGATATGACACTGCCCGACTTGCACTCTGATCAGACCGATATATCGGATCTGCATTTGCACCTTGAGATGCTTTCTCCTAGCGCTAGGGAAGCGTTCTTAGCTACAATTATGGAACAAACCGGAGAAAATATTGATTTGGAGGATATGCAACTTGATTCCGCGGCAGATAACCAAGATGCGGATGCGACGACGAGCATACATGCGGATATGACACTCGAAGAAACCATTGCTCATATTGCAGCAGTACAGGAAGTGAAGAAGAATGAAATTTATTCATTGCTGGAAACAGACCCGAGTGCGGCAGCCGAAGCTTATCTGGAAGCCGATACCGGGAATGACGAGGGCGGTGTTTTGGAGTTCTTGGAAGGCACCGGCATCAACCTTGATAATCTCACCGAGGAAGAACTGCAGAAGTTTATTAATGCTGTCAGTAACGACGGTGATATCGATCAAGTTGTCGCCGAAATTTTAGCAGCACACGGACGCCGCGACGAAGCGGTCACACATGCCACAGACGAAGGAGGAGAAGTTCAATCCGCTGCAGAACAAGAACACGCAGAAGACATCTCATCTGCTACCCTCCCAGATGAAATGGACGTTGGGATGGAACAGGCTAATGATGACGAGGATGGCATGTATGGCGAAGGAGAAGTAGATTTTGACGACGATGACGAGCTGGACCTTACACCTGACATCATGCGAATAATATTGCAGCATTCAAACTACTCTTCCATGCTAGGCGGAACCACCACGATTGATGAAGGGTTGTCCGCTGCCCAACCTACTGAAGACGCACATACTGTCAAGCCGACCCCAAGCGCACCCAGTGTTCCTCTCCCGATCACCCGAACGCACCAGGCAACTGCCCCGCCGCCGGCAGGTAGGATACGCTATACATTGCTTCAGCAGCAGCAGCAGCAGCAGCAGCAGCAACCGGCGCAAAGACAAAAGCCATATGCTTATCATCCTCCCAACTACAGCTATAGCCCTTATTCTGGGTACCAAAGGCGACCTGATGTTTTACCGCCAGGGTATAGCGGTTATCAACGCCCACCCGTTGTCTCAGATCAACAGGCGCCGCGATATCCCGATCTGACCTCTTTGATCAAACCCCTGGCTTACAAACCCAAACAAGCGGCCTCTGGAGGTAGCGCCACACCTGTATCTTCTACTGAGAGCAGCAAAGCGTCCGAAGGCAACAGTGATAAGGAGACTACCCCCGGTAGTGAAAAAGAGAAGAGCAAGGATAAGCTTGCGTGTTGGACTGATGTTTTCAATTTCAAGATTCCGATTCCTAGTTTCTTGGGGAGGACGGGTGTTGGGAGACGAACCAGTGAGCAGGAGAGGCTTGAAGAGGAGAAGAATGTGAGGGCGATGGGGTTCCCGCCCATGGTTTCTGAGTTGAAGCTATGATGAGCATACCTCGCAGGGATGCGGTATTTTCTTTCACTGTCTCATCTATCATCCTTGTTTTTATTTTTTTTTTCTTAATTTCTTTTATGCGAGTTTTTATGGGTCATGAATTTAGCATGGTGTACGGCGTCGGAGTCATAAAGTTTCTGTGGGAGGGCATGATGAAATATGCGATTCATGGCTACTGGTGTTCCTTGTTTTATTTTATTTGTTTACCTCCTTTCTTCAAAAGCATGGCGCATGGACAAAAAATATCACCATTAACATTTGTTTTATTGCCTATTTTTTGTTTTATTAAGTCCTGTTCTCTGCTAGTAGCAGGACTCTTTATGGAATATATTCGAGCACACATGAATGAAGAACGTGTCGCTCCAATAACGTCTGAATGACTGCAGTTACATGTTAAAAATATATTTATTCTCAAAGCACCAGTTCGAACAACGTTTCGATTGACCATGTATATTGCCAAATCTTTAAAACCCGACTCTATAGTAAACATTACTTTAGTATAAATCGGTTTTAAATCTGGCGCTGCCACCATATAAACGGCTTTAGCAACCGAATAAAAGGTTCGAGATCTTGGCGAGAATTCGTTGCGCATGGATATTATTGTCCCAAAACGGCATAGTCCCGCCCGTTTATCCGCAAAACGCTCGATTTGGTGTTTGACGTCGCACAGAGCGGGGATGGGATATAACGGAGTTTAATTTGGGTGTGCTCGTGCGAGCGGGGTGTATATATTTTGATTCTTGAAAATTGGTTTGCTTTGGTACAAGACCAGTTTGCTTCGACTTTTATCGTATACATGTAATATATAATATTGTTAGCGGCATTGGATGGTGGTCTTTATATAAAAACGAAAAAAAAAAAAAAAAATCGTGCAAGGTGCGTATAACATTCATATCTACATTAATTTGCACCTGTATATCTTCATTTTTGTGTTTATAAGATTATTTGGGAGTTATAGTTTCGGAACTGTCTACAACCGAATTGATTCTAGAATCACCATCGGATATCGGAGACAAGTTGGAGAAGCTATTTTGCGTTTCAAAATATTGATGATTCTTTTTTTTTTTTTGATTCAAATGGTCAATCGATTGGAGACGTTAGAAGGGCAAAAGCAATTGATCGTTTTATATAGGTTCGAAATACCACACCTTCAACGCAATTTTACAATATTCTTCTCGTACGTATCTATTTGTTTCCTTTTTTTTTTTTATTTGGAAATCTCAAGGAGCTATTCACACTAGGGTGCAATCGTATTATCAGATTAGTGTTTGTTGACGATAAAAAATGGTAGATACAGAGATAATATATACAAAACCCATCTAAAATGGCCACGGACATGTGCCCAGACTGCTTCAAAGGTACCATCCACGAAGGAGAAATCAAAGGCGAAGTCACCAAGGTTCACGGCTTTGGTAACTACTCCCCTCTAAATCTATTCTCAGCATTTTTATATAAACCGCCACTTACTAATAAAAAAAATACTCGATATCAAATGGCAGACACCTATATTTCCCACCCACCAGAAGCAGCCGAAGCGACCAGTCCCGCCGTCATCGTCATGATTCCCGACGGTCTCGGCTGGAAAGGCAAAAATCTCCGTCTGACAGCCGACCGTTACGCCGCCCGCACGGGATGTAAAGTCTACCTTCCCGAATTTATGGCCGGCCGCTCCATGCCCGAGTATATTCTCAGGTTTCCCCTCGAAGAAATCATATCCAACTGGACCAGTCCCCGCGCCTTGATAAAGAAACCGTACTACATTTTTTGGATACTCGTCAATCTCATCCCCTTCGCTATGAAAAACTCAATTCCCAAGTCCCACCCTCGTGTTGTTAAATTCTTCACTGAGTTGAGAAAGTCTGAGGAAGGGAGGAACAAGTTGGTCGGTGTGGCTGGGTTTTGTTGGGGTGGTAGACACGCCTTCTTGTTGGGCGCTGAGAAGAGCGCGGAAGGGGATAAGCCTTATCTTATCGATTTTGCCTTTTGCGGACATCCTAGCGGTGTTGTGATACCAAAGGAGATTGATGAGTTGGATACTCCGATGAGCGTAGCTATGGGGACTGAAGACTTCACGAACAAGAAGGAGTATTGCGAGGATATGAAGGCGAGGTTGGAGAAGAAGGAAGGGAGGGCACAGGGGAGCGAGTTGGTGTTTTGGGAGGGTGGGAATCATGGGTTCGCGTGTAGAGCGGATTTGAAGAATGATAAGTTGAGGGAGGCTGCTGATGGGGCGGAAGATCAGTTTGTGAGATGGGTGCAGAGAATGGCGGAGACTCTTAGACCTATCGGAGCCAGCTAGTTTCAATCAACATAGGAATCACGAGCGGGTTATGATTTTTTTTTTCTCCTGGGGGGGAGGAGGAGGTTTAGTATTGACATCTCTTGTATAGCTAAGTGTATATACCAGATTGACGAATCGAGAAAGATCTAGATCTCCTTCATCTGTTTATTGATATTTTAAGGGCTAGGCGACGTATCCTCTTCCTTGATCTCTTCGATAACATACTTTTGTTTCTCCTTCCTCTTCGGCCTCTGTTCCTTGTACCCCCTGAAGACAGCCACGGGGGGGTAGCAGCCATTTAACGCTTGGACAACCGCATCCACATCCGTCAAACGATGTTCCAGATACCCTTGCATCCGTATCATCTCCGTGTAAAAATTTGTATCCAATCCATCCGCGAGGTTATATCTTGTACTGATAGTAATCCAAGTGCCCGTGAAAACCTCAAGGATGTGCATAAGACCCCATCTAATCGCCAAGAACCCATCGTAAACATCCTCGAAAAATCTCAGATCTAGTTCAACATTATACGTATCACGATACCCGGCGAACAGCCATATGGCTACAGATTCGGGTGACTGCAGGGCCACCGACGTTTGAATATACCGAGCCAGTTTCTCTATGGTTGGGAAAAGCATCGGCGGGGTTTTAACGGTATAAATCGTTGGGCTCTCGTCATCTGGGTTCCAAAAGTCGCGGGAGAAGGCGAGGTTTTTGTTTGCAAATTGGCTAACTATTGGAGCATCTTTTGGGATATACTCCACGATTCTCGCGAAACCCAAGAGAGACTCGATAGCGTACACTCCCTGTTTTTCGGAGAAGAAAGGGGTTTGTCCTAGTCCTTCTGGAGTAGTCAAGTCCATAGCCTGTATTCGAGCGACTGTTTCACGAAGTTTGGCGGCGAATTCGGTTGCTAGTTCGGCGAGCGGCTGGTCGCTCGAACCACTATATTTCAGCAATCTCGTTAGCTTTCGTAGTATTTAAATGATTAATTCTATAAAGTCCAATAATTGACCTACCTACTTAAGGCGCCGTCTACAAACTGTTGTAATGCAATACCAAGCTGTTTAAACGGCGTGCTAATGCCGGGAATATTCATAAAGTCTTTCCAAGTCCCGACAAGAAGCTTGGCCAACGCAGCCCTATTTCACAATGTTAGAATTAGCACGTTCGTGTTTTTCCATCGAGATTCCGAGGTATACTACGTACATTGAGAGCTGGATATGAAACCCTGCTATCAGATATATTCCTATTGATCTTAGCCGCATGATGTCTTTTTGAAATGTGAATTCGGGTTCCACGGTATAATCTGGTGAAAGTCCGAATATCGATATATCTCCCTTTAACGAGAGAAGGTCGTTAACGAAGCATGGAATCCATGTGGAATGGTGGTTTCAAGAAACCGAGAATATCAGCTCAATATTGCTTCTTAATATTGCTGTATATTCTTTTCTTCATTGCTTGTCCAATAAGTTTAACTATATCCTTCTCCAACTCTCTCAGAATGTTTTTGTTTTTAGTCCAAAATCTTTTGCGACTTGTTCTGCCGGTTGTATTTTATTTTTTTTTTTTTAATATATATATACATACTTAAGTATATATTGAGTTGTTAAACAATGGTGTATTTTGGGTGGGCGGCATGCCATAGTTTCCACAGACTGTCTGATATGTCCGTTGATGATTGCTCCGCTGGTATTGGAGGATTATGAGAACTAAGTTTTGGGACTAAACTTGGCGGACGCCACGAATACTAGCTTTAGTCAGATAAGTAGATGAGTTTTTTTTCAGTTATAGCAGAGTTTCTTATATAAACTAATTCCCATTCTTTCTGTAATTAGAGCAGCTAGAGATATGAGTGAAGAAATATCGGAGTTGGTAAGCGTGTCTCTCGCAGTATATGTCGAGTTCTGGGAATTATCGAATTCTCATTTTGGCTTTGGGGCACTTAAACTTTTGATGTCCTGTTTCTTGTGCAACAGATATCGCAAATGAATAAAATGGTCGATGGGTGATTCTAAAGATGATATACATGTTCAAAAATCTTCTGGCATATTTTAATTGAATTATCATCGAGTGATTGAAAAATATGACCGATTAAAAATCGATGCTTTGCAAGCTTTGCATTGACGAGCCAGCTAAGTAGCTCAGTGCCTGGTATCGAGGCTAACGAGCCAGTTATACTTCGTACATCCCAAGGGGAAAACATGCATAATAGAGTATAGGATATCGAGAGCTTGGCAACATCGTGCTCTCCCTAAATTCATGATCGCAGAGATGAAGAGAAGAGGTCCTGAGAAAGACAATTCCGCGACTTCATGGGAACGTGAACATTAAAACCGTTAAAATCGACATTCCATCAGCCTCGAGACCCGGCGGACAGAAGGACAGAACATTCCATTCCGTTTGACTTGGTCCTGAAACGGGGTTTGTTGGTGAGGACAGGGGCCGCGTTGTGGATTGTGTGTGTGTGACGTTTGCGGTGATCATCCCGATTCGCTCTGGGCGTGTTTTGATTTGCACGCTTTGGGACCGCAACAACAACAAATCCCCAAATGTAAACAATATCCCCATAAAAATATCAAATGCCCACCTTCAACCTCAATCTCCACAACCACTCACCTCTCCTCCCATCACAAGTCAATAGTAACCGGATACCAGCCCCTCGAGTCTACAACCGTCGAGCCACAGCTGTGCCTCTTCTATTACCATCTGATACAATCCCATTGCTATTGCTTCAACATCTACTACCACCCGGACGACCCAAGCTCCTAATATTTGCACCTCGCTGTGAAAGGCGAAGGTATATCCCATCACCCTTTAATACACCCCCTTGATACACTACCTATTCACAATGGAGAGTTTCTATCACCGATCACCTTCACAATCCACAACCCATGGGTCGTATGTCCATGACTCTGACCAAGATGCTCACGACCTTACGCGACTCAGGCTCCAACAACAATTGGCCCGGGATCTGGCCTCCAACTCGGATGTTGAATCTCCTGACAGTAGCACTGTTGGGTCCCTGAACATCATGGGGGAAGCTGTTGCGATGTCCACCCGTCGACTTGATGATATCTTGCCCCCAAGCACCCCCACCTTGGACTCAAAGATTATAAACGCCAACTTCAAAGACTTTTCGACAATTGGCGTTGGCGTCAGGGCCAGACTCTTTCCACACCTTTCCAACAATCCAGATGATAGTACTGAAGTCGGACGGGGTGCTGGAGAACATACGAAAACAGACAAGTCGTCCACATTCGATGCGATTTTCAGAAAAGAATTTGTAAGACATATTTTGTTTTCTCCAAAACAATTTTGTAATTACCCGGCGATCTGACACCTTATTTTAGAGAAAATCGAGTCAACTCAGACAACCCGCCATGTCTCCAAATACTCGAGCGCGAATGCAACCTTCTGCCGTGGACGAGTCCATGGAACTGAGCTCGTACTCTATTGGATCCAGACTCCAGGGAGGGGCCAGGAGAACAAGGGCTACAAGGGAAGAAAGAGAGCAGATGGCCAAGAAAAAGCTGGATGAGGCCTCCAAAAAGGAGAATGTCCCAGTAAGGCCATCTTCTCAAACAACACAGCCCATCCGGAGAAGTGGGATCACTTCGGCATATTTGAACACGGAAAAGTTGTTCAAGGGTATGGGAATGACAGATATTATGGAGGATGACGACTCGGCAGTGTACCCAGCTTCTCCCTCGATTAGAAAAGGAAAAATCCGAGCAGCAGCGAAACCAGCAGCGCCGAGCCAAGTTACCGCCCATAGCATTAAATTGCCAGATATGACAGGAATCTCTGATCTAGTTTCCAGTGTCAATCATGAAATGTCAACTGCCAAGCGCGCACAGCATTTCCCCATCGAATCCGTACCTGTTCCGGAAGGCGAACGCGATCTTTTGGTCGCTTTGAAAAAACTGCAAAAGAAGGTTGAGGCACTTGAAGCTGACAAGGCGAAGGAAAAGAAGCGGGGCGATGATTTGGAACGAGATTATGAGCAGACGCGACATCTCTATCAGATTGAGTTTACTGGGAGGCAGCAGCTTGAGGCGGAGTTGAATACTAGGAAACGTGCCGACAGTGCACTTGGAGGAGAAATCGAGAGCGATCAGGGCTCGCCGAGATCTCGGAATGATAAAGAAAAAATGAAGGCTCAGCATAAAGCTGAAATTAAGAGTGAGTGTGTCCGATGAATATTTTATGAGCTGAGCTAATTTGACACCATATAGAATTGGACGATGTTGTTACTGCGTATCGCTACCGCTTGGAGACTGTTGAGAAGTCTCACGGAGAGTTGGCCCGAGAACTGAATAATGTCATAGAAGAGAAAGATTCTGCGATTGCATCGCTCGCGAAGGCCCTTAAGAAGAACGAAGAGCTTCAACGCGTGATTGAGAAATTAAGACAGGAGAATGAAGAAGTCCATAATGATAATGAGACTTTGGCAGCCGAAATTGAGAGGATGAACCAGCTCGTTGAACAGTACGAACTGGGCTTAGAACATGAGCGCAAGCTTATGAGCGATAAGATTAATCGATACAGAGAAAAAGTTTCCCGCGCTAGCAGAGTTGCTACTGAAGCTACACTTGCCGCCAACGATGCGACCCGACTTGCCCGCGAAATGCGAGCCGTTAACGCGACAAAGACTACAACCCAGGAAACCAAGGTAGAGACAGTCAGAGCCACAAAGCCGATCGCGCAACCAAAACCAAAGCCGGCTTTGAAGCCCAAAGAGAAGGAGCCAAAACAGGAACCGAAAGTCGAGAATCGTGTCCAGCAACAAGTTGATGCTGAGCTGAAGAAGATGTTCCCTTCTACGACAGCCTCAACCGTAACAAATGGCCCTTCAAAGAGAAAAGTCTCAAACTCTACTACAGCAAGTCGAGGGTCCACCAGACCACATATCAAGAAGACGCGCATGGTCATTCAGGAATATTCCGAATCAGACTCTGAGGGCTTTGCTCAAGAACCAGAAGCTGCTGAAACCACTATGACTTCAATGCCTCAACCACATATGGATACTACCTTCACGGAACCATCTCTTGATGAATCACGCATTCACAGGGAAACTGAAGGAGATGTCTTGCCGGATGAGACTTTGTATAGCTTCATTCAGGTAGGCTCCCATTTCCCCCCGAAAAATCGTTCTGGGAATGTCGGCTCACATTCTACGCAGTCCGAAGGGATAGCTATCCTTCGCAAGGAAATTCAAGCCGAACGCAAGAAGTTCGAGGACCATAGTTCTCAGCAACGCCAGTCTCAAGAAGCCGAGGCGAGACAGGCTCAGGTTCTTGCCGTCAGAGCTGCCCGTCGTGCCAAAGAGGAGGCGGATGCAGCCGCGGCTTCCAAGAAGCGCGTCTTTATATATTCTGAAAGAGATAATGAAACTACCATTACGGAACACGACGAGAATGAGGCTCCACATCCATATCTCCGAACCTCCATGATTGTCAACGACGTCGAGGATTCTGACATTGGGACTGTCTTGCGAGATATCCCACCCCGCCCTCCAGCGCGTCCAGGATCTCAGCAAACAGCACGAGAGCTCGAACGTCGCGGGACTGAGGAGATCTATAATGAACATATCCAAGAAGTCATCGATCGTTTAGGAGTACACAAAGCGGAGTTGTGCACCATCTGCCATCGCAAGAACGCGATTGAGGGGTGCCAGGTCAAGGGGCACAGTGGGAATATTGTGAATGAGACGATGGAAGTTGTTGAAATTCCAGAACTCGTTCCCGTTTCAAGGCGTATGCCAGGGGCAGTTGTTGAAATCCCTTATGAGGCGGATATCACTATCAGACCAAGTCAGCCGCCAAAATCTCAGCTAGACAAGATTGTTAAGCAGTTGGAGGATGAGTTGGAACACCTGAGACTGTAAGTTGGATCCCATCATTGATTCGAGAACAGAACATTAACCGGAATCTAGTGATTATAAGCAAGTCGAAGCAGAGTTCCTTGCCTGCGATCCATCGCTTGGTCGCCGTAAACGCAAGTCTCTAACTCACCAACTCAACGAAATGGTTGAGCAAATTGACAAGAAGGCAGACCAGATATATGCTCTGTATGATGTTGCAGAGCTAGTTTATAGGTCTGAAGGGGAGGATTCCGGGACTGAGAGGCCCAGTTCCAGAAATACAGGCGGAAACAGATTGAGAGAGACGAGGAGTGGTGGACATATTTCCATCTAAACCCATAAAGTCGGAGCGAATCGCCTTTTTTTTTATTACGATGCATGAAGAGCGATACACAAAAGCATTTTATCCCACCCTTTCCCCAGTTTTTTCCTATTCTTTGCGGCACTTTTCATCAATCACGATTGTCTTCCCTTTTACGAATTTCGCTACACCGACGACAATATAATTTTCGAAGCACCTTACGATTTGGAAAACACTTGGCGCAACATGGAGCCTATCTTCACGGAACTCAATTCACTCACTCATTCAAAGCGTCGACATGTGATCGCGTATATACACTACCCTTCGTTTCTTGATGCACCCAGGCGGGCATGCATCCCTCTCGTTAGGTTTCGGAAGATGACTCGCGTCATCATGGTAACGATTACTCTATTCCCGTTGTATAAGGACCTGTTTTTTGTGATATTCTTATCTCTCTTGCCGTTTTTATTATTACCTGTCGCATAGCTTTTGACTATTCTTCATCGCATCGATTACGCCTGGTTTGTATTCTTCTCTTCTCGCAATGTCTCGATTGATTGTTTTGTTTTGGTTCTTTTGATTAAAGTGTATACAGCGAGACGAGACTTTTTCGTAACATCACAACGGCGTTCCCTTTTTTTTTTTATATATTATTGGCGAAGGCGTCTATATTGGGTTGCTTGGACTTTTTGGATTCTTTGTATAATAGCGTTTTCAAAGACCGAAAATTAAAATTTTGCGATCATGAAACACATCATCGTATATCATGTATTCTCGAGACCATATGTTGGAAAGCGAGAGTGGGTATACGCTGCTATATATGTGTATGCTCTAGCTTGATCGTTTGAATATGTCTTGTGGAACTATAGTATAATTATATCGTACGATATTAGTTTCGCCGGGTACAATATCGCGTATAAGTAGGTTATGAAAATACAACAAATTCTTGAGTTGTATAAATAATAAGACTTTTTATATTAATGTTATCATTTTTTTTATTTTTTTATTTTTTTTTACTATATCGACCACGTTCGAAGCTAACCTTCCAGGCAAGCATGCTGAATGAATACCATACCATATAAT